>JAWZYT010004645.1:0-2500 GCA_034508575.1 Petrolisthes manimaculis
GAGAGAGAGAGAGAGAGAGAGAGAGAGAGAGAAAAAAAATTGTTTAGTGTGTGTGACAAAGAGTGAGTTTCTTTTCAATTATTTTGTCATAGAAAATGTGTTAATTATCAGATATGTATAGGAGAGACTAATTATTTTATTTTAATTTAAAGTGAAATTAATAATAATAATAATAATAATAATAATGCTCACTCTTTTTCTTTCACACACATACATACAAACATAAGCACACATACATACAAACATACACAGGTAATATATACATACATATACACATACATACATATACACATACATACATACATACATACATACATACATACATACATACATACATACATACATACACACAAACGGTCCATCTGTTGGGTAGCGGGGCGGTGGGGCAGCGAGGCGGCTGGGCAGCGGGACGGAGCAGCGCGGGGCGGCAGGGCAGTGGGGCAGCAGGGCGGGGCAGCGGGGCGTCGGGGCAGCGGAGCGGGGCGGCGGGGCAGTGGGGCGGCAGGGCGGCGGGGCAGCAGGGCGGCGGGGCAGCGGGGCGGCAACGGGGCGGGGCAGCAGGGTGGTGGGGCAGCAGGGCGGCGGGGCAGCGGGGCGGGGCAGTGGGGCGGCAGGGCTGGACTGCGGGGCGTCGGGGCAGCGGGGCGGCGGGGTGGCTGCGGGACAGCAAGGTGACAGTGGGGCAGCAGGGCGGCGGAGCAGCGGGGCAGGGCGGCGGGGGCAGCGGGGCGTGGCGGTGGGTCAGTTGCGGGGCGGGGCAGCGGGGCAGCGGGGCGGCGGGGCAGCAGGGCAGCGGGGCAGTGGGGATGTGGGGCGGCGGGGCAACGGGGCGGGGCGGCAGGGCAGTGGGGCAATTGCGGGGCGGGGCAACGGGGCGGCGGGGCAGCGGGATGCGGGGCAGTGGGGCGGCGGGGCTTGACAGCGGGGTCGCGGGGCAGCGGGGCGGTTCAGCGGGGCGGGGTGGCGGGGCAGCAGGACAGCGGGGCGGCAGGGCAGCGGGGTGGCGGGGCAGCGGTGCGACAGCCGGGCGGCGGCGGGGCAGCGGGGCAGGGCAGTGGGGCGGGGCAGAGGGGCGGGGCGGCAGGGTTGCGGGGCGGTGGGGCAGCAGGTTAGGTTAGGTTAGGTTAAGGGTTAGGTTAGGTTAGGTTAGGTTAGGTTAAGGGTTAGGTTAGGTTAGGTTAGGTTAAGGGTTAGGTTAGGTTAGGTTAGGTTAGGTTAGGTTAGGTTAGGTTAAGGGTTAGGTTAGGTTAGGTTAGGTTAAGGGTTAGGTTAGGTTAGGTTAGGTTAGGTTAGGTTGGGTTAGGTTAGGTTAGGGGCAGCGGGGCGGCAGAGCGGCGTGGCGGCAGGGCAGTGGGGCAGGGCGGCAGCGGGGCGGCAGGGCATCGGGGCAGCGGGGCAGGGCAGCGGGGCGGCGGGGCAGCGGGGCGGGGTGGGGAGGCGGGGCAGTTGCGAGGCGGGGTAGCGGGGCGGCGGGGCAACAGGGCGGTGGGGCAGCGGGATGCGGGGCAGCGGGGCGGGTCAGTGGGGCGGCGGGGCTTGACAGCGGGGCAGCAGGGCGTCGGAACAGCGGGGCGGGGTGGCGGGGCGTCGGGGCAGCAGGGCAGGGCAGCGGGGCGGGGCAGTGGGGCAGTTGCGGGGCGGGGTGGCGGGGCGTCGGGGCAGCGGGGCGGCGGGGCAGCGGGGCGGGGCAGTTGCGGGGCGGGGCAGTTGCGGGGCGGGGCAGCGGGGCGTCGGGGCAGTGGGGCGGGGCAGTGGGGCGGCGGGGCTGGACAGCGGGGCAGCGGGGCGTCGGGGCAGCGGGGCAGTGGGGCAGGGTGGCGGGGCAGCGGGGTGGCGGGGCAGCGGGGCGGCAGGGCAGCGGGGCGGCGGGGCAGCGGGGTGACAGCCGGGCGGCGGCGGGGCAGTGGGGCAGGGCAGTGGGGCGGGGCAGCGGGGCGGGGCGGCGGGGCAGCGGGGCAGCAGGTTAGGGGTTAGGTTAGGTTAGGTTAGGTTAGGTTAAGGGTTAGGTTAGGTTAGGTTAGGTTAGGTTGGGTTAGGTTAGGTTAGGTTAGGTTAGGTTAGGTTAGGTTAAGGGTTAGGTTAGGTTAGGTTAGGTTAGGTTAGGTTGGGTTAAGGGTTAGGTTAGGTTAGGTTAGGTTAGGTTAGGTTAAGGGTTAGGTTAGGTTAGGTTAGGTTAGGTTGGGTTAGGTTAGGTTAGGTTAGGCTAGGTTAGGTTAGGGGCAGCGTGGCGGCAGGGCAGTTGCGGGGCGGGGCAGCGGGGCGGCGTGGCAGCGGGGCGGCAGGGCATCGGGGCAGCGGGGCGGGGCAGCGGGGCAGCGGGGCGGGGCGGGGATGCGGGGCAGTTGCGAGGCGGGGTAGCGGGGCGGCGGGGCAGCGGGGCAGCGGGATGCGGGGCAGCGGGGCGGGGCAGCAGGACGGCGGGGCTTGACAGCGGGGCAGCAGGGCGTCGGGGCAGCGGGGCGGCAGGGCAGCAGGGCGGCGGGGCAGCGGGATGCGGGGC
>JAWZYT010004646.1:2500-17500 GCA_034508575.1 Petrolisthes manimaculis
ATAATAGCTCTCTCTCTTTCTTTTTTTTTCCTCTCTCTCTCTCTCTCTCTCTCTCTCTCTCTCTCTCTCTCTCTCTCTCTCTCTCTCTCTCCTCTCTCTCTCTCTCTCTCTCTCTCTCTCTCTCTCTCTCTCTCTCTTTTGTGGATAGCGAAGCCAAAATATTTTTGATTGGATGTTCACGCCCAGAAGATTGGAAAAAAATACACTCCGCAAATAACAAACCAATCGTCCTCGGGTTATATCGGTGTGTGTGTGTGTGTGTGTGTGTGTGTGTGTGTGTGTGGTTCGTTGTAGGTATGCAAGTAATTGTTGGACAGAAACTCGACACGATTTTTCTTGTCTTTCATTGTACTGTACCATCGACATACCGCAAAATTCGTGTCCTCTCTTTCTCTCTCTCTCTCTCTCTCTCTCTCTCTCTCTCTCTCTCTCTCTCTCTCTCTCTCTCTCTCTCTCGTCATCTACCACACATTGATTCCTCCAAAAAAACTATGACAGAAAACAGGACCATCATAACAAAACTAATACTGGAGGCCTTTTGTTGGAGATCATATTATACAGTTTGTAGGAATCAGTAGTTCTCTTTTGGTACATTGGAGTGCCTTGATTCCTCCAAAGTATGCTAGGAAACAGGACCAGAAGAGCAAAAATAAAGGTGTTCTGTCTGTTGCTTGGAATGATGTGGAGGATTCAGTTGCTCCAGATTTACCGAACACTCTACTTTCCCCTTTAAGTTTTGATAGTATGAGTTGCAAGTTGGGTGCCTCGCTTGAATTGATATAGGTTACGGATTAAGTCAATACCCAAAGGAGTCTTGTGTTATCGGCATGGACACCAGGGGGGGGGGGTAAGGAAGGGGGGGAGTAAGGAGGGAGGGGGAGTAAGGAGGGAGGGGAGGGAGTAAGGAAGGGGGGGAGGGAGTAAGGAGGGAGGGGAGGGAGTAAGGAGGGAGGGGAGGGAGTAAGGAGGGAGGGGAGGGAGTAAGGAGGGAGGGGGAGTAAGGAGTGGGGGGCGAGGAGTAAAGAGGGGGAGTAGGCTAAGGACTGAAGGGGCCTTGGCTGGTGTTTGTTTACATATGACGTCACAGAGGCTGGTGGTGGGGGGTTGGGGGGTACGGGTAGTGGTGGTGGTGGTGGTAGTGGTAGTAGTGGTGGTCAGTGTTTGAGGGTCTGCCCTTCCTTAGTCTCTCTTGGTACAGGGAAATATGGTCAGGAAATAATCTTCAGAAAGTGTAATAGAATTTTTCGTTTTCTATTATTTTTCTATTATTATTATTATTATTATTATTATTATTATTATTATTATTATTATTATTATTATTATTATTATTATTATTATTATTATTATTATTATTCTCCTCTTAACGTCTCTAAATTTTCTTCTTATTTACGTGTTTTCATAATATTAACCGTGCGTAAAGAACATACATTTAATTACTTCATTAGATATGCAACTTACAGAGCAAACCCTTAAAATAGAAGTTACTTATGCGTTCAAGAAACATATGGATCAGAGAAAGAGAGAGAAAGAGAGAGAGAGAGAGAGAGAGAGAGAGAGAGAGAGAGAGAGAGAGAGAGAGAGAGAGAGAAGAGAGAGAGAGAGAGAGAGAGAGAGAGAGAGTGAGAGAGAGAGAACCCCTTCAAGGTCTATTGGAAACCGGCACACCCTTAGTTTGATTAGGAAAGGGTCAGTAAAATGGTTCCGGTACAGATAAGGTTAGTTCGGTTCGGTGGGTCTGATTGACTTGTGGTGGTGGGTTGGGGGGGGGGACCTGTTCTAAAGAAAATATATCATACGTACAGTCGGCCTCAGAAATTCGTAGACACCACTGTGACATCAAGTGTTCGTAACAACTAACGAATTTAGTACATTATTTTTTCTAACACCAAACATTTCTAGTATTAGTTATTTGGCTAATGGTTGAATCAGTAAGCAGAACAATGCGTACAGTATTTGCAAGATAAACACCCTTAAAATGACGCTATAAACGTGTACAAAAGCTGGGGACTTCTGATTCCTCCTAACTATGCCACAAAACAAGCTTCTTCCATATAGTTGGTGTTTCGTGGCAATATCATAGGACTCGTTTATCTCCAAATTCCTGACGCTGACTATACAGTACTCTACATAACTCGTGTTCCTTCTATCCTAACTTAACGATACAGTTATAAAAGATAAAACAAAATAACTCCTTGTATCTTAAGAGACTTGGGAAGGATGGTGTTGCTCCAGCTTGCTTGCTTGCTTGCTTGTCTGTTTGTTTGTTTATTTGCTTATGTTTGTTTTCCCTCGCCCTCCCTCCCGTCGCTCACTTCGTTCGCCCTCACTCATACTCAGTCACTCACTCACTCAGTCACTCACTCATATCTATCCACTCACTCACTCATATCTATCCACTCACTCACTCATATCCACTCACTCACTCACTCATACCCACTCACAATCACTTATTCTCAATCATTAGGTTAATCTCACTTATATTCCCTTTTTCTACTCATATTAGTTCATTCCCTCATATAATCGATCTTTGCTACTCATATTTTTTTTTAATTTCCACTACCAATTCACTCATTCTCACTCACATTCGCTCATTCACACTTATATTTTTACATATTTATTGCCACTCATACTTCGTCGCCTACTTTTTACTCATACTCACTATGTAACACACACACACACACACACACAATAATACAAAGACACACACACCTTCACACATACACTAAAACGGTAAACTGTTTAATTTGTGCACGAGGCGTAAGAGGCTGAGGGAGGGTTTAGCTAAGTACTCTTGAGGGGATTAGACTTTACATCATCAGCACAATAACATCCACCTCCCTCACTCCCCCACTCCCTCTCTCTCTCTCTCTCCCTCTCACATTCCCCTCCCTCTCCTTCCCACACTCCCCTTCCTCTCACTCTCCATTTCCTCCTCCCTTTCCTTCCCACACTCCCCTCCCTCTCACTCCCACATCCCCCTACCTCTCCCTCCTCACACTCCCCTTCCTCTCCCTCTCACACTCCCCTTCCTCTCCCTCCCTCAACCCCCCTCCCCCTCTCCCTCACCCTCCCTCACCCTCTCCATTTCCCCCTCCCTCTCCCTCTATTTTCTATTGTTTTATTATTGTTGTTTTTTTATCATATTTCTACTCTTTTTTTTTTTCCAGGCAGCGTCGGTGGTGGTGTCTGTGTTGTGTGCCTGGAGACTGGTGGTGAATGGCAGACACCCACACCACCTTCTCGATGTCTATTACGGTAAGCTTTGATTAATTAAATATACACTTGACGAAAGCTGTATGTATGTATGCATGTATGTATGTATGTACTCGCGATAAGCTTTTAATTTCTACTGATAAGCTTTATAATTGAGTACTCGCCACCTTCTCGATGTTTATTACGGTAAGCTTTGATTAATTAAATATACCGGTACACTTGACGTAAGCTGTATGTATGTATGTACTCGCGATAAGCTTTTAATTACTACTGGTAAGCTTTATAATTGAGTACTCGCGATAAGCTTTTAATTAATTATATAAGTACTCGCGATAATCTATTTTTATTTAAGTACTAATGTTAAATCTCAGGTTTATGCACAATTTTTTTCGTTCTTTCTTATATAATAAAATACCGGTACAGACAATTTCCTCACTTCATTTACTTACTATTGTAGATTATCACTGAATAAACTTATAATTTATCAGTGTAATACCGTAAATTTTCTGTATTCGAATGATCTTAGCAAAATAGGAAGCCAAATACACAAAAATTATCTAAATATCGGCAATCTTAATTAAAAGAACTGTTAATACAAGTTATTTTGAGATACACTTATCTGAAAAAGAGAATTGTTACTTCCATACAATAATAATTAATCTTTAAGAAAATATATTACAGTGCTCGTAAAAATCTGGAGCAACGAATTCCTTCTAACTATTCCAAGCAACAGGCCACCAATATATTCGTCAATCTGGTCCTGTTTTCCTGGCATACTTGGGAGGAATCAAGGTGCTCCAATGTATGTATCAAAAGTGTATTACGCCCTTATCGGAATTATGCGAAACATTGAGTATTATAAACCACTATTATTTTTATTATTATTATTATTATCATTATCATTATCATTATCATTATTATTATCATTATTATAATCATTATCATTATTATTATCATTATTATTATCATTATTATAATCATTATCATTATTATTATCATTATTATTATTATTATTATCATCATTATCATTATCATTATTATTATCATTATCCTTATTATTATTATTATTATTATTATTATTATACTGACCCTTGCCCTTCCTTCCTTCTTTGACAGGTGTTCAGATCTCGTATGTGTCAACACTCTGTACACACATCACCCTCATCGTACTCAGCACCTTCCTTATCATCGGGGTGTGCAAGGTAGGTAAGGATATGTGTGTGTGTGTGTGTGTGTGTGTGTGTGTGTGTGTGTGTGTGTGTGTGTGTGTGTGTGTGTGTGTGTGTGTTGATACAGTAGTTAGTTAGCAGTGCTAGAAAATAGGGTGTCGGGGTTCGGTAGAGTGATTAAGGTGAGATGGTCGAGGTGATTAAAGGTGTCTGTGAGGTGGAAGGGGTGGTGGGTGGAATGGGTGGTGGGTGGCAGGGGTGGTGGTGGTGGTGACTGTATTTGAGTGATGACTGTGTAGTGATAGGAAATGCTGGAGTGACAATAGAGTGAGTAATGGTTGGGAGCATTAGTGGGGGTGAGGTGGGAGTGGGAGAAGAGATGGGGGGAATGGAAATGGGGGGGAATGGAGATAGGGGGAGTGGAGATGGGGAGAGTGGTGGGAGAGGAGATGGGGGAGAGGAGATAGGGAAGTGGAGATGGGGAGAGTGGTGGGAGGAGTGGTGGTAGAGGTGGTTGATAGTTAGTAGTGGTGAGAGTGGGAGTGGAGGTAGGGGTGGTAGTAGTAGTAGTAGTGGTGTGTTACAATGGAACTGTCGGACTGTATATAATAGAAGGGACAACTGTGAACACAACAGAACAACACTTCTCGAATACACACTGGCTAATGAGGGTAGACAAGGTAGCAGTGTGTAAGTATAATACAGGTGTTGTTTGTATGTCTGTATAGGTACTGTGTGTGTGTTTGTAGGTTTGTAAAGTACTGTGTGTTTGTCTATAGGTTTGTAGATACTGTATATATACTTGTAAGTATACTCTATCTATGTTTGCAGATACTGTATGTATGTTTGTATGCACATATCTATCTATCCATCAATAAAAGACAAACGGTAGTCACACAATGAATAAAACACAGACAGACAGACAGACAAGAGGAACAACCGATCTCATTAAGAAACCACTCTCAGTCACTTACGTCCCCGAGAGAGTCTGCCTGCTCACATCTTTACATCCAGATCAAAGAAGGAAATGTCGTCTGTGTCTTTGAGGCCAATCTTCCACCCACTGACAGCCACAATCAAATAACCACCGATTCATTCCTTCCATCGTGCAAAATAAATCGGTATCATATCAAACTATAATCTTACAACAACACTTTATACTTCAACTCAACCCCCTCAATTATTATTATTATTATGAGGTGTTGCAAAATCATACACGTGTTGTTCTTTATTACCAAGATATGTACTGGGATGGAAGGAAAGTGTCGGTGGATATTTGATTGTGGCTGTATGTTTTTATTATTGATGTGGGATCAGGTATATTTCTGTCAGGTTAAACAAATAATAATATCTTAGTTTACATAACACGTACCCATAATTAAAAAAAAAAAGTGAAAGTGAAGTAGGTGGATTGTCTCGGGTAAAAAAAAATAAAAAAATAAAAAAAATAAAAGGCACTACACTCAGGATAATGTTAATAAAGTGAAGCGAGGTGCTATCATGTTAGATCAGTTCAGATTACTACACCACTCTTCATTTTCTGTCTCTCCATCTTCTGTCTCTCTTTCACTCCCTCTCTTCCTCTCTCTTTTTCTCTTCATTAAACAGATAGTGCGTGTTGTGTAATCCCCGTTCCCAAGCGATGACACACGAAGCGTACAGTATAATATACGTTAATTAATTATTACCTGTGATGAGAACTGACTGAGATGATGCTGGGTCATGCATGTTTTTGGGTTTGGTGAGGTCAGTGCAGGTCATACATATTATCAGGTCACGTCCAATGTAGGTTCAAGGACATGTTATATTTTGTCAGTTTAGGTCATATCATTTCAGGTCATATCATTTCAGGTCATACTAGGTCAAGTCAGTTTAAGTCACATCATATTGATTACACCACCCCAGGTCACTTCAGGTTTCTCACACATCATCAAGTCGGGTCAGGTCAGGTCGAACCATTCCAAGCAATTAAGTACAAACAAACCAAAACCAAAACACTCCAAAACAATCAATACGACGTGGTTTAACTTCTCTGTACACTAACAAACAAGCAGTACTCCATACAAAAACAAACAATCAGTACTCCTCCATGCAAACAAAACAGACAATCATTAAATACTCCACGCAAAAACAAAACTAAACAATCAATACTCCAAGCACAAACAAAACAAAACCATCCCACACCAAGCAAAAAGAAAAGACATAAAAACAATCAGTATGAAGTGTTGTTATTGTTATTATTATTATTATTATTATTATTATTATCATGCTGACTTTCCACCTTCAGGAGCGACGAGGCCTTGTGACGCCGTGGGTGGTGGGCAACATCACCTTCATGGCCCTGGAGGCTGTGTGTGTCATGTACTCCAACGTCCTCAGGGATCACATTAATAAGGTCAGTGTGGTAGCAGCCCCCTTTCCCTTCCCTTCCCTCCCCTATATACGTCAACACCCACCTTGGTGCTTGCTACGACATTTTATTTATCCCCTTACTCCCCCATCTGTCTGTGTCTGTCTGTCTCTGTCTGTCTTTGTGTGTGTGTGTCTGTCTCTCATTTTCCCTCCCTCCCTCCCTCCCTCCCTCTCTCTCTCTCTCTCTCTCTCATTCATTTATCTTGTTTCATTCCTTATAATAATTTCCCATTCTTCCCTTTCTCGATCTTCATTTATTTGTTCAATTATTTCCTATTCTACATATTCATGCCTCATTTATATATTCATTTCATATTCCATCTCCATGCCTCATTCACTTTTTTCCCTTTATTTTCCCATTTTTCATTTTCATGTATCATTCCTTAATTAATTACATCCCATTCTCTATCTACATTGAGTTTGTCTCATTTTTCTTACTACCTTCACATTTGCATTTCATTAATTCAATTTCATCAGATTATCCTTACCTAATGTTAACCTCACACACGTATACAAAAAAAAACAAAAAAAAAAACAGTGACGCAACAACAGCATTAATAACAAACATCGCCAGCTGCCTTGACATCTCGACATATCCATCCTCTTCATCTCTTTACACACACACACACACACACACACACAGCACTGAACGAATATGTCAAGCTCCTGCCACATCCGTCTTATCTCTTCACCCAACCCGGCCACTGCTTCCTTTCAGACCCAATATCCGCTGCAGGGAATAAATATTTCCTCTCGTGCTGGTCAGGCTGAGTTTTTTTTAACAGGAAGTATTAGGGTACCGGTATATATATTTTGTTGATATTTTGTTAGGGAGGTCCTGACTTGCATACTCAGATACTCGTCTGTTTCGTGGCATAGTTTGGTTGAAGAATCGATCTCTCCAATTTATGCACAAGATATTAGAATATTACCACCATATCCAGATTGAAAAAGGTCAGTAGGTGTTTGGCAATAGGCTGCATGAGATAAAAATATTGTAGGTAGGTGAATTGGAGGAGACATATTCCTCCAATCCAACTAAGCCATGAAACTAAATCCCTCAGTACAAGTTGTTGCATGGTTAGTTCCTGGCAAGTTTGGAGGAGTCAGAAGCCTCCACTCAGCCAACAATATTTTCCCCTTTACATAACCCCAGCCAAGTAATATTTCTGCCCTAATTAATTATGGGTCACCAGGATTCAGTCACTGAGGCGCGTGTAGTTTACAAGTCTGATAAGCAGTGGAAAAATGTCGTTCAATAAATAATTATAAATCCCACAGAGTTACCCATGTCCGGTTTGCCAAAGAGGAATCTGGTGCACTTTATGAACCCTGTGTTGGGGATGGTGTATGAGTTTTGGTGGCTTCTGATTCCTCCTGACTATGCCGCAGAACAAGCTCCTTCAATATATATTTAAGGTGGTGTTTCGTAGCAATGTTTGAAGGACTCATTAACCTCCAATTTCCTGGCTACATTACAGAGTGCTTACGAGAATCATTCACATGTTTTAGGCGAACTAGTCTACGAAGCAGCCTGTTTATTTCCTGACGTTGTTTGTAGAATTCGGTAACCTTTCCATATTGCCAACAAATAATGACCTCTATAATATTTGTGGGTATAAGTGCTCTCTCTCTCACTCTCTCTTACTCTCTCTCCCATTACCACCAACTCACACACACCTTCTCTCCGTCTCCCCCAGCGTTTCGACACGATATGCAAGGTGGAGATGGCTTTCTTCACGACCCGGGGTGTTTCTCAATGTAAGTGATCAAAGGTTTATTGTTCCTATACCCTGCCTGCGGGCCTTTATAGTTTTATGTGCACTCATTCGCCACCTTTCCCATTTTTCCTTCCTTCTTATTCCTTCTTTTAATAATCCTCCTCTTTCCCCTCTACCTCTTTCTCCTCCACTTCCTCCTCCTCCTCTTCCCTCTCTGCTTTCTCTTCTATACTTCCTCCTCCTCTTTCCCGTCTACCTCTTTCTCCACCTCTTCTTCCTCAACCTCCTCCTTTACTTCCTTCCCATCACCACATTCTCTTCCTCTACCACTTCTTCCTCCTCCTATTTATCATCTGCTCTACCTTTACTCATTCTATTCCTCCTCCTCCTCCTCCTTCCTAGCTCTCCCCTCTTTTACGTTTTTCTCCCATCTCATTCTCCCTATACCTCCTCATTATTCCACTACATGTTCGTACACTCGCAATCCAAAATATGTATCCAGGCTTGCTTCGAATAGCCTGATCGAGTATTAATGAAGCAAGCTCAAGCAAATATAAATGTGTTGTAAATATATTGCAAGTATGAGAAATTATTCGAAACTTTAACAAAACCAGGATACAAATTTTGGATTGCGAGTGGTGTGTGTATCTATATAAAATAATATAACTCGCCTCATCAATACACAAGGTCATTAGTCAGAAAAATAGACATGAACACGACTGACTGCTCACTCCATTAATTACCTCACTGATGCTGACAATTGCTGTGTGAATGCCTTGGGGGAGGTAATTTATTCGCTGGTAATGAGGATGACAATGAGCGCTTAATTAGTGCCCCCAGTGATGCGTACGTACTGTGCTCGTGTGTGTATGTGTGTGTGTGTGTGTGTGTGTGTGTGTGTGTGTGTGTGTGTGTGTAATAATAAATAATAATAATAATAAACGGTTTATTTCAGAAATAGGCAGCCATGGGCTGAAAATATACAGTTACAAATAATTGGTGAAAATGGAATGGAGTATGAAGCTTAAATTAAATTAAATTAAGTTATCCTTACTAACTAAGTTATCCTCACACACATATAAACATATATACATTCATTACGAGGTCATACACATATAAACTGTGTGTGTGTGTGTGTGTGTGTGTGTGTGTGTGTGTGTGTGTGTGTGTGTGTGTGTGTGTGTATGAAAGTATAACAAAATCACCACCACTATTATAACAACACCTTTTCAATAAGACCACCACCACCACCACCACCACCACTATAAAATAAATGCCATATATATATAATAAACATTAACTAATCCTTGCCTCTCCTACATTTTCTCTCCTCTCACAGATCCTGGCGTTGTGGGGTGTGATGCGTTTCTACCGTAACATCCGCTCTGGCCTCACTTACAGGGACCCCGAGGCCATTGAGCTATAGAGGCCCTGTGACATTATAATTAGTACGAAGTCTCCCCTACACTGGAATATTATTGAACTCCTATAGGACACCTTTATCAGTGATGCGAGTAGTGGGTTGGGTTCCTCTGTGTGTTTTGTTTTGTGGTGGTCGTATCTTCAGGAGGAATGCAAGAGCTGGTCAGGAGAAATAGGGAGGTGGAGGAGGGAGAAGGAGGAGAGAGGAAGAAGGTGAAAGACGAAGAGGAAGGAGAAAATGGAGAATGAAGGAGAAGAGGAGGCAGGTGGAAGGAGGAGGAGAGAGGAAGAAGGTGAAAGATGAAGAGGAAGGAGAAAATGGAGAATGAAGGAGAAGAGGAGGCAGGTAAAAGACGAGGAAGGAGAGAGAAGGGGAAGGAGTGGCTAGTGTTGTTGTGGTCACTGTGAATAGGACGATGACTGCAGTGTTTAATTGGCAACTTGGAAGGAAAATTGATGCAGACAGTGTAAATGTATACGACCGATTACACATGAAGATCTAAACTGAGGTTACTATGAGAATGATGACCTCAGGAGCAAGTCACAGAGGAGAAGAGCTGAGGTCAATATACTAAGCTTCATGACCGCAGTATCGACTTATTAGAGAGAGAGAGAGAGAGAGAGAGAGAGAGAGAGAGAGATTGACAAAATGTTTAGGCATACTTTTCTCCTGACTGACCAACAACATCAGATGACTTTTCTGCGAACAACAATCTACCAGCGATTCCCCCAAATGTTCCCACAACCCATATCAACGTGGCTACAATCAGACAGTGTGTGTGTGTGTGTGTGTGTGTGTGTGTGTGTGTGTGTGTGTGTGTGTGTGTGTGTGTGTGTGTGTGTGTGTGTGTGTTTCTTGACATGTTTTGGAGGACTTTGTAACCATCGGGTCCCATCAAGTTTAACAGCTCACATAGGCATACGGACTTAATACATGACTGAAAAGACCACTGATCTCCCCCCCCTCCCCCCCAACTTCCCCCTTCCCTTCCTCACTCCTGTCTTATCCAAGGGTAACCAAGGGAGTAAATAATATCTGGTCTGTTTCTTAGCACACATTGAAGGACTCAGGAACCTTCAACATTCATTCCAAAAAAATACAATAATTACCTCCATAATAAATGACCGGGAGTGGAAAGAACTTTAGCTGTGAACTGTACATGTGCCCGGCTTGATTTCGCATAGTCTTTCGGGGTCACGTGATGCCTCCGGACTGTGCCACAAAACTGACCACCACACCTATTGGTCAGTTTGTTTCATGGTATATACTGGAGGGATCATTAGCCTCCATTACTCCAACATCGTCACAAAACCTCAATAATAAAGTGATCATTATTAAGTTCAGATCAAGACAGTGAGTGACCTGCTTCTGAAAACGTATACATGAAATAAAATAAATAGATAAATAACTACAGTATATAAACGTCATAAATATGTAGCATTAGTTACAAAGTGGAGCCATGCACGTGTGGTGGATGAATTGGATGCTATAATTCCCTCCACACAGTTTCACTAAACTCTTCTTTCGGTGTATGAACAGCTCAGTGGCGCAGTGTGGTGGAAACAGTAGCCTCCAATCTGACCAACATAATAATGACCCCCAGAAGTGTTGCAAATAAAAAATATTAGAAATGGAAAAAAGTATACTATAATTGTTTTTTTCCAAAAATTGTTAAAAGTAAAAACACCAAGGACACCCACACGGTGCCACAGAACCAAGGAAGAAAAGTAATACTATCCCAAGACAGCAGTGTCAAGGGAAAAAGAAAGTAAACGTACTTACAATTTACCGGGAAGGGAAAAACTGCTGCAATTAAGACGACAGTGCTAAGGTGTTGTATTGTATATATATGAACCTACAATGACAAGAGGGAGACACGGCACTAAGAATATGCAGTGCTATAAAAGAGAAGCCATCGACAGCAGTGTACAGGTAAAAGAGAACCACAATGAAGACGGCAGTGCTAAAAGTAAAATAAATAGTGTAAATAATAAACTGCAGTGCCAAGTAGAAGGATGAGACAATAACACTGTGTTGCTGGGAGTGTCTAATGCCAACCAAGCAGACTATAGTTCAGTGCCAAGGGGAGTTTACAGTGCCAAGTGAAGGAGACCTCAGCGACACCCAAACAGAATGTAGTGCCAAGGGTATATTATAGGAAAGAGGTCAGTCGGTCGGTCAGTCGGTCCATGTATCAGTCTGGGTTCTTTGGTTATATGATTATGTTCTCTATGTCCTTCGAGATTAGAGTCGGTATTCATAAAGTATCTTGGAATGTGCATTATCTATCAGAAGAAGTTGTAATCACCCCTGAGGCATTTTGAGAGAAGCAGAGATTCTAATAATTCCCTCTTATTATGCTACGAAACTGATCCCCCCCATTGGCAACACTGAGGTCAGATGTTTAATGGCATAGTTTGGAGGTTTCATTAACTCTCTATTTCTTTTCCCTTCACACCAAAGTTTTATATATAGACAGATACCTTGAGATTGCTTTATGAATTCCAGCCTTGGTTTGTAAGCTTTGGAGAATAAATAAATAAATAAATAAATAAATAAATAAATAAATATAAATAAGACTACCATAGGGTGGAGTTATTGGTTGTAATGTGATCGTAGTTATGTCATTACAAAACCTTTAGTGTTGGGTTCAGTTAATTAAAGCAGGGGTTATGTAGCGATGGTAAATCTGGAGGCAACTCATCCCTCTCTCACACACACACACACACACACACACACACACACACACACACACACACACACATACGCACTCACTCTCGCACTCACTCTCGCACTCACTCTCTCTCTCTCTCTCTCTCTCTCTCTCTCTCTCTCTCTCTCTCTCTCTCTCTCTCTCTCTCTCTCTCTCTCTCTCTCTCTCTTTCTCTCTCTCTCTCACACACACACACAAAACAAAAGTAAAACCAACAAATCGAACAAACTCAAATTTCTCGACATAATGCCATTCAACACTTCATTTGCACCCGGAACGAAATGGAGGCGGCGATGAGAGTCAAGCAAATTATGACAGAGTGGCGCCTCGTAATGTACTCACTTCCCCTCCTCCCTCCCTCCCTCCCTCCGATAAACATCAAAGTGTGAGAATATCAATGGTGACGGTGATGGTGGTGGTAGTGGTGGTGGTGGAGTTGGGGGTGGTGGTGGTGGAGTAGGGGGTGTTGGGAGTGGTGGAGTACGAGTCAGTGCTGGTGTTGTATTGGTGGGTGTAGTAGTTGAAATGACGGATGAATGATGATACATACATACATAGAGACACAAGCGGCTATACAGATCAGACATCAGAGTGAACGTGTGTGTCATTGGCGGTGGGACGACTGTTGTTGTTGTTGTTGTGATGGTGGTGGTATATATCAGACATCAGAGAAAGACGACATAAAGGGCTCACAAAACAACAACACTCTCCCCATAACAACAACAACAACAACACTCTCCACATAACAACAACAACAACACTCAAAACACCAAACGGAATACCGTACTGTATGTTTTTCAATGTAGAGTAATCCTATCTCACAACCTTAATTATTTAGGGATTGGAAATTTGTTGTGGATGATATGGAGGAATTGAAGGCTGCCAACACCCCAACTATTATAAAACACCAATGCCACCACCACCCATACCTACACCATCAACACCAGCTCCACTACGACCACTATACATAATGTGAATACCAATCATAAACGCCATCAACACCAACTCGACCACTAGCAACATCACCCCTAACACCATGGCATGCACTATTCCCGACACTTATTTCACCTATTACCTATTCCCTATTACTACTTTACCACCAACAACAACAACAACAACAACAACAACAACACCACCACCACTAACACTACAACCACCACCACCAAACACATAGGATAATATGATTACCGTGTGGTTGAACTCTTGTTACCTTTATGTCGTACTTTAGGTGTGTGATGTGTATCTAATTATATACCGTTTTGAAATCCCTATCCCTATTCATTTATGGCTTAAGTAGATTACGACGTTAAAACCTGTAGGCTACGTTACGTTACGTTTATATCACCGACTCTAGCGACACGATTCCTGGTAATGATGAGACCTGATATATAATTTTTAACTGTACGAGCAGCAATGTCTATCGTAAACCATTATTATTCGCTATCGTAAACCATTATTATTCGCTATCGTAAACCATTATTATTCGCTATCGTAAACCATTATTATTCGCTATCATAAACCTACACCATCACAGACACCATCACCACCGACACCACGACATTTACCATCACTGTCATTGTCACTCTAACCCCCGCCAACTTCATCATTAACATCATTATCATCATCATTAACAACAGCAGTAGTGAAAAGCCAATAAAAAAAAAAAAAATATAATTCATTCTACTTTGACAAAACTACGAACCAAAAACATATATAATAATAATAATAATAAAGATATTATTTCAACAACCGTACTGGCCGGCTTACATAAATTCTACAATATATATATATATATATATATATATATGAATAAAACGTCATTCAATAACAGTCGACATTACAACATATTGCCTTAAGCCGCTTCAGTCTGTAATTTTCTGATTCTGCATTTGCTGCGATAAAATATTTTCCAATACTTCACAGTCACAGATTTATCGTCAGAGGGGAATACCCTTTGGAGTTTATAGGGGGCCTTATGTTATATAGGGCCAATGGAGGGCTTCGAATTTCTCCAAACTATGCTCATAAAACAAATGTTCCAGACTCGTATGTTAATGATTGGTGTTTCTTGACCAGCTTTGGAGGACTCTGTTAGCCCTTCAGTTCTCTCAGTTTACTACCCAATCATTATTTTTTTATTAGTTCTTTTTTATATATTTTTTATTTTTTTCCATCATGAAAAGTTCCAGATGATTTAATTTACCGATGGAGAATGAAGGGGAATAATTAAAGTGAGATAATGACCGACAACTCTTCCGGGACCTTCAATAACAAACATCCCGGAAACATTTACAATCAAACTCTGTAAAGTAAAGTTAAGTATGTAAGTAAATACGTAAGTAAATAAGT
>JAWZYT010004646.1:20000-55905 GCA_034508575.1 Petrolisthes manimaculis
TGTGATACAGTATAATTATAACTATGTATGTTTACTTTTACTTTCTTTGATGCACGTTCTTTTTAATCCAATATTATAAGGCGCTACAATGCCTTTGAAATATGCTTAGTAGTTATAAACCAAAATAATATACAACTAATTGACACCTACACGGGACATGAGAAATTATATCAAAGCAAAGGAACTGAACAAAATTAAATCCCCGTCCTGTATCGGATAAGTTAACCTGAGCTACCAGAATACATGTTACTAATCAAAATAACAGAGACCAACTTCTGTAGTATCGTATTATTTTCTTAATCTGTTTAATTCGTAGGGGTGGCCTTAGAAATTGCGCTCAGCAGAACAAAACAAGACAAAAGGAAATTACACACACACAAAAACACGGAACACACACACACAAACACAGAACACACACAGACATAAATCCGTTTCGTTGTTCAATCCTAGTATTACCTATATACATAACAACTCGTCCTAAGCACCAGACCACACACAGATACACACAGAGGTCTGAATTTAGGCTTGGTATTCATGAGATCTCTTCATCCATCAGTATTCTGGACACGTCTTGTTTAATTTCACTGTACACTAAGTCCCCTTCACTCCTGAGTTTGCACTGTGATATATACGTGACACTGAGTAATGACTTCTGATTCAGGGCCGGATACAGGGCAGCAACATGCATCCATGGTGATGACGATGGCGTGGTACCGGTACGATGACTCCACAGACACACCACAGAGTCATCGTACCCCTACCACCCCATCGTTAACACCACGTATGTTCTTGCCAATAAAAGACCCTCACGTCGACTCTATCACCCGTGTTTCAAAATGTTACTCAGGTCTGTTCTGTGTGTCAAAATAATTACAACAAATGAGAGATGGTGCAGAACTAGCCTAACTGTAAGGGGTCGACTGGATGTTGACTTGAAGTGGTGAGTTGAGTGAGGATTTGAGAGTGAGGGTAAGGTGAGAAGAGGAGGAGTTGGCAAAGGGATGAAAGGAAAGGAGGGGCAAGAAGTGGTGGAGAAATATGAGGAACCGGAAGAGGAGAGGGGATAACCAGGCATGAGTAGGAGGAGAAGCAAGAGGGAGGAGGAGATGAAAAAGTAAAGGAGGAAAAAGAGATTAGGATACGTGGAGAAAGAGGATGACTAAGCAATAGAAAGATGATAATGAAAAGAAAGAATAGAAATGAGGTTGACCAAGATAGTGGATAAGAAGGAAGAAGAGAAAGAGGAAGTAAAAGAAGAGGAATATAAGGAAGAGAAGGAGGAAGTAGAAGAAGAAGACAAGGAAGAAGAGAAAGAGGAAGTAGAAGAGGAAGACAATGAAGAAGAAAAAGAGGATGTAGAGGAAGAGGAAGACTAGGAGACAAAATGAACCCTGAACACGACATGTCCTGCCCCCCTAGAGAGGTAGGCCACTTGAGGACCCCCCCTACCCCCCACCATGGTACAAGAAAGGATTTGGACTCCCCTACACTTGATAAAAAGAGGCTGACTCTCATCTCTGTGTGTGTGTGTGTGTGTGTGTGTGTGTGTGTGTGTGTGTGTGTACCAGTAACCATTATTATGGTACTACCTGTGTGGTCAGTTCATTTGCTTTCATATATATCATGTTTTTAAATTGTGTCGTGCTTCAATCATCTCAGTGTTTCCATTCGTTCAGGGTCATGAATCCCAAGTAACTGGCCTGTGAGTGTTAAGCCTCTTATAAAATAAACCTCTGATGCAAATTAAATGTTGCACTACAATGCATTTCCTGAATTGCATGAGGCTCTAATAATATTTCTTTTTACTTTCAGCATACGGCATCAACTGGCGTAACATATGAACAAATATAATATAACGTAATGATAAAGATATTACGAGAACCTGCTTTTTATGGTTTGATTTGTGAATACAGTAGCGGAACTTGCTATTGAAACCAAGGAAAGAATCTACACAATTCTCACAGTACACTCACCACTACCTTTACCACCACAACAATCACAACAATCACAAAGACTACAACCACAACCAACCAACCACAACCACCACAACAGCAACAAAGACTCCCCCACAACCACCTCAACAAGCAAAACCAACCAATACCCACCACAACCACAACCACAGACACTACCACAATCACCACAACAACAACCACAATCACCACAACAACAATCACAATCACCACAACAACAATCACAATCACCACAAACAACATCTACTACAATCCTCTCTGACATATGAGTAATCAAGCCAACTACACAATTTATTTTCTGTTTACAATATATAATCCTTCCTCTTAAAATAAATAATATATTCCGATTTCAACCCAAAGGGAATTTCATGACTACCACAATATTATACAGTTTTTTGAATTGGTAAAGTGATGGATAGTTCGCTTGTTTAAAAGGCATGTATCCGGTGAGTGAGTGAGTGAGTGTGTGAGTGAGTAGGTGGTTGAGTAGGTGGTTGAGTGGGATAGTGAGTAGGTGGGTGAGTTGATGAGTGGGATAGTGGGTAGGTTTGTGAATGAGAGTGAGTGAGTAGGTGATCAAAATGAGACACTGATAAATTATTTGTATGTGGTACGGAGAGAATAATCCTGTTCATCTTTGAGAGAGAGAGAGAGAGAGAGAGAGAGAGAGAGAGAGAGAGAGAGAGAGAGAGAGAGAGAGAGAGAGAGGAGGAAGTTAAGTAGTCTGACAGCTGTACAGGGAAGGAAAAAAATATACTGCACAATATTATACACACACCAAACACATAACATTCACAGGCAAAACTCACTCAATACTTTATCTTCCATCAACGGGAGTATCTAATGTGAAAAGTGTACTGTATACCCATTTCATAATAATTATACTCACTCTTGTTATGAGTTCAGGGAGTACGGTAGTGTTGGTGGAATATCAGGAGCAACTACTGTAATTCCTACAATCTATTCGGTTGTGTTGGTGGTATATCAGGAGCAACTACTGTAATTCCTCCAATCTATTCCAAGCAACATTATTTTTTTTCATCATCTGGTCCTGTTTCCTGGTATTACTGTGGAGGAATTAAGGCACTCCAATGTACCAAAATTGTACTCTCCCCTCCACTCCCCCCCCTTTAACCTAATGTAAAAAAAAAAATCCTACCTTTTCTGTGAATCTCTCTCGACTAAATTTACAAGTTTATACCCGGGACTGCAATTCTTATTTTTATCTGGGTTACGAATTTCCTCACAGGGTTAAAGATTTCCATTTGGAGTTTTTATTTTATTTTATTTTTTTCTTCATCTCTGGATATTTAAGTCCTCTTTTTGTTCGGAATACAAATGATTACTCTTCAGGATTACGAATTTCCTCTCGAGATTTACGTGTTTCTTCCTTGCTTGGATTACGAACTTCTCCCATGAATTTCCTCAGTGATTTACGAATGTCTTCCACCACCAGCACAGCCTCTCACTACCTCCCCTACCCTCCCATCCCTCCCTTCCTCCATCACCACAGCCTCTCACTACCTCCCCTACCCTCCCATCCCTCAATAGTTTTTTGTTCATCCATCTCACTTCCTTTTCATGCATCTATCCTATTATTTCATTCTATTCTATTCCATCCAATTCTAAGTTAGTGTATTTCCTTCTACCTCATGCCATATTATTCCACCCATATCACATTCCCTTCCACCTCGTGTATATATATCCCTTTGATGCTATCCTATTCCATTCCATTACATCCCATCCTAACACACTAGACTAGATCCCATCCCTTCCTATACTATTCTATCCTAATTCAATCCACTTCACCCCAACTCATTCTACCCCTTTCCTCAACCCCTCCCCTCCTCTGAAACTTATTCTACCCCTCCCCTTCCACCTCCCTACACCCAACTGAAGGCACCAGCTGGGGGTCGGCATCCCTCACCCACACCCTCACCATCACCCTCACCCAACCCAACCATCCACCCCGGCTCTCATCCTTAAAAAGTTAAAGGAGTCTCCAGTACTTACCTCACCTAATGAACTACAGTAGATCCCGGGTGACAGCGAATTAAAGGGCTACTGATACTACCTTCAAACTTTGTCAGAATATAGACCATCAGTACCTCAATATACAGACCACCAGTACCACAATATACAGACCACCAGTACCTCAATATACAGACCACCAGTACATCAATATACAGACCACCAGTACCACAATATACAGACCACCAGTACATCAATATACAGACCACCAGTATCACAATATATAGACCATCAGTACCTCAATATACAGACCACCAGTACCTCAATATACAGACCACCAGTACATCAATATACAGACCACCAGTACCACAATATACAGACCACCAGTACATCAATATACAGACCACCAGTACCACAATATATAGACCATCAGTACCTCAATATACAGACCACCAGTACCTCAATATACAGACTACCAGTACCTCAATATACAGACCACCAGTACATCAATATACAGACCACCAGTACATCAATATACAGACCACCAGTACCACAATATACAGACTACCAGTACCTCAATATACAGACCACCAGTACATCAATATACAGACCACCAGTACCACAATATACAGACCACCAGTACCTCAATATACAGACCATCAGTACCTCAATATACAGACCACCAGTACCTCAATATACAGACCACCAGTACCTCAATATACAGACCACCAGTACCTCAATATACAGACCACCAGTACCTCAATATACAGACCATCAGTACCTCAATATACAGACTACCAGTACCTCAATATACAGACCACCAGTACCTCAATATACAGACCACCAGTACATCAATATACAGACCACCAGTACCACAATATACAGACTACCAGTACCTCAATATACAGACTACCAGTACATCAATATACAGACCACCAGTACATCAATATACAGACCATCAGTACCTCAATATACAGACTACCAGTACCTCAATATACAGACTACCAGTACATCAATATACAGACCACCAGTACCTCAATATACAGACTACCAGTACCTCAATATACAGACTACCAGTACCTCAATATACAGACTACCAGTACATCAATATACAGACCACCAGTACCTCAATATACAGACCACCAGTACCTCAATATACAGACCACCAGTACATCAATATACAGACCACCAGTACATCAATATATAGACCACCAGTACCTCAATATACAGACTACCAGTACCACAATATACAGACCACCAGTACCTCAATATACAGACCACCAGTACCACAATATACAGACTACCAGTACCTCAATATACAGACCACCAGTACATCAATATACAGACCACCAGTACATCAATATACAGACCACCAGTACCACAATATACAGACCACCAGTACCACAATATACAGACTACCAGTACATCAATATACAGACCACCAGTACATCAATATATAGACCACCAGTACCACAATAGGCTATACGTTTTGGGTCTCTGTTTTGTAGTAGGGAATTCTATGTTGGGTGTTTATTCTATTTATTTATTCTATTTATTTATTCTATGGAGGAATCACTAGATATCTAATTCGCCCACAAAGGATGATTTATTTTATATACTCATGAAGAATTACTCAATCAATCAACCAAGTGCTGCATGAACTGACTATTTATCTACCTAACTATCTGCCTATCCATCAAACTAGACAACTATCTGCCTACATAACTATCTAACTTACAAAATGGAGTAACCAACCATTTTTAACCCACTACCCAACCGTCACACAACTATAAGCATCAATCTACCTATCTACCCAATTCATCAACCAACTAACACACTGACAAACCAACTAACACACTGACAAACCAACTAACACACTGACAAACCAACACACCAACTTACCAACCAACTATTTAACAAGGTGAAAATTCTATTAAGGTGACCTAGACGTCCACGGTTGCCCTCGTTTGACCTTTAATGCCACACACATCCCTCTGAGACCAACACAGGATACTAGAAAACAGAAGAAGGGAGGGAAGGAGGGAGAGAGAGAGAGGGGAGGAAAAGAGGGAGAGAGAGAGGGGAGGAAAGGAAGGGAGAGAGAGAGAGGGGAGGAAGAGGGAGAGAGAGAAGGGAGGAAAAGAAGAGAGGAAAGGGATACGGGGGAGAGTGGGTGGAACAGCAAAAAATGGCGAGTGAAGAGGAAAGGGAGGGAGGTGAGGAGAGGCAGATGAAAAAGTGTACAGCTGAAGGAGGGGAGGGAGATGAGAGGGGAAGGAGGGGAGGGAGATGAGAGGGGAAGGAGGGGAAGGAGATGAGAGGGGAAGGAGGGGAAGGAGATGAGAGGGGAAGGAGGGGAGGGATGAAAAAGATTAGAACGAGATAAGCACTGCAGGAGGGAAAGGAAGGGGAAGAGGAGGGGGAGGAAGAGGAAAATAGGAGGGGGAGGAAGGGGAAAAGGAGGGGGAGGAAGGGGAAGAGGAGAGAAATGAAGGAAGGACGAGAGAGAGAGAGAGAGAGAGAGAGAGAGCAAGGTATATAAGGCAGGAGGAGGCAACTGGGGTCTCCTGCCTCTCATTTTGTCCCCCAAACTTTTCCCAGTAAATTCTTGCTCTTCACTCCACCACCACCACCAACCAGGGAGGGACCAGAGCCACGATGAAGACAACGTTAATATTATACACCTCTTTAACTAACTAACTAAATAAATAAATAAATAATTGAATAACAGACAAACTAACTAAACAGAGATTGTTAATATTATACATCTATTTAACTAACTAATTAAATAAATGAAGAAAATACTAACTAACAAACTAACTAAACAGATTGTTAATATTATACACCTATTTAACTAACTAACTAACTAAATAAATAAATAATTGAATAACAGACAAACTAACTAAACATGATGGTATATATTAATAACTCATTTAATTAAGTAACTAAATATATAATTGAATAACTAACTAAACAACTAACAGATAAATTTCAGTCGTCTCCTAATATTAAACTCCAAAAACATACATATCCTAACATGACCTGACCTTGAGTAAGATGGCCCTAGCCTAACCTAATCCCACCTAACATGAACCACTCTCGACTCTAACCTAACCTGATCTAATTCACCCTAATTCGACCTAACATGAACCACTCTCGACTCTGACCTAACCTGACCTAATTCAGTGTCGTCCTCTCCTCTCCTGAGAAAACATATATAAATCATATTACGTGATCGTAATTATTCTCACCAAATATAAAGTATCCTGAATCGATGTGCACTTAAAACCAAACCAAACCAAACCTAACCTTACTTGTTACTTGGAATATAATTTGAAGGAATCCAAAATCACCAACAATATAAAATCTATCCTCTTAAATTCAGGACATCATCTTTCTATTGTGGGTGAAATGGGTAACTACAGATTCCTCCAAACCATATCAGGACACAAACACACAAACCAACATGTAATAAATACCTAATCCACAGCATGTCATTGTTGGGGTAGCCTGTCTGTTTTATTGTAAAGTCTGGAGGAATCAGTAGTCCTCCCATTCACCTACACAAGATGACCCCCCCCCCCCCCCACCTTACGTTGACACAATATAATGATGTAGCCTCTAACCAAGAAAAAAAAATGAAAAAATTGAACAAGAAAAAATCTTTGTTGGAGCTAAAAGGGCGAGGATAAGCGAGGGAGGGGATTGGTGAGAGGGAAGGGAGTGGGTGAGAAGGAAGTGAGTGGGTGAGAGGGAAGTGAGTGGGTGAGAGAGAAGTGAGTGGGCGAGAGGGAAGCGAGTGGACGGTGAAAGGACTGGACAATAAACTGGGTAACTCTGGCAAGGTAATGACGAGAGAAAGAGGAGAAAGGTAGAATGGGAAGAAGAAGGAGGAAAAGGAGTCTGACTGGCTTTCCTAAAATAATGTATGTCTAGATGTCTGAATGGATGGAAGAATGGATAGATACCTGTATTACTGTCTGTCTGTGTATGTGTGTGTGTATGTGTGTGTGTGTGTATGTGTGTGTGTGTGTATGTGTATGTGTATGTGTATGTGTGTGTGTGTGTAATAATAATAATAATAATAATTAACGGTTTATTTACATGGCAGTCAGGGACTGAAAATATACATAGGGGAAAAATTACATTAATATTAATTCTTAATTCTAAGAACTAATGCTACAACTTGGAGACATACAGTACATGTTAATTTAATTGTTTATCGTTCGCACTAAAGTGTGAATAGTGCTATGGCGATAGCGGTCAGTGCGAGGGGCTTTGAGTGGCACCAGTTTGTTTTGGTGTCGGGTAGTCCTCGCTAGTGGTGGAGCGTCAGGTGGTAGTAGATGACGGTGACGTGGGTTACTTAACAAGCCTTCTCCAAACTTGATAAGGGCTTGCTCATACATGGCTGTCAGGCTGAGCAGACTGAGGGTGGTGAGGGCAGGATTATAGCTGGTGTAGGCAGGGCCAAGTATGACCCTGCATGCCCTCTTCTGTACTTTCTCCAGCTGTTGTTGCTGTGTTTTAGTCAGAGATGAAGACCACACTGGGGAGGAGTACAGTAGGGAGGGTAATATGAAGGTGGTATAGACTACCTTCAAATCCCCTGTTGGAGTCCCCAGAGACCTGAGTCTGCGCAGCATGTATAGTTTGTATGAGGCTACCTTCACCATCCTAGCTACATGTTGCTTCCATGATAATTTATCATCCACTGTGATGCCGAGAAGCTTGAATGAGTGGATGACTTGGAGTGGATGAGGGCCAATTGTGAGCTGGGGGGGCGGCACAGCTGTAGATGAGGTACAGACGTGCATCACCACGGTCTTGGTGTGGTTGATAGAGACATTGTTATGCTCTGTCCACGTCTGCAGTCTGTCGAGGGTGGTTTGCAGTGGGTTATAATCTGGCGTCCTGGTGTTGACTGGGATGCCAACCGTGCAGTCATCCACGTATTTCCATCGATGTGTGTGTGTGTGTGTGTGTGTGTGTGTGTGTGTGTGCGTGCTTGCGTGCGTGTGTGACGGGCTCATGGAGCTAGAATAGGAGGAGACGACCCGCGGTCAGAAAAGTGAGGTCAGGTCAGCCATATTGGGATTGGCAAGAAGCTCGCCAGCCGCTCCTTAATTATTAAATCTGGCCATGACTTATGTCACCCAAAAGGTGATTAATTCCTACATTCTGCAGACAATGAAATATATTGTCACTAAACAGTTTAGGTGAACACTACCACTATCTTCAGTGGTCAGGACAGAGTGAAGAAATAACATATTATACAGTAAAGCAGTTCCTTTTTATGCAGTTATCAAAGTATGTCATGTGTATGTCTATGCGTGTGTGTGTGTGTGCGTGTGCTTGTGTATGTGTGTGTACAATCTGGGTGTGGTAAAATATGTTTACGTGTGAGGGAGGGTCACCAAACAAATTAATAAACGGCTGTGTTTGTGTGTTACTTAGGGAGGGACCGATTTATCAATTAGGAAGTTCATTAAGGGATTACGTTTGTGAGACCCATCACCAACCCATCACTAAGGTTGATAATGTCATGGTTTTGAATATACAACAATAATTCAGTTATTTTTCTTTTTCCGACTTCATGACATATACAGTATAAGAGTCGGCATCCTTCTCAGTGTAACTGTAATTGGCATTACATGTATAATTAAATACTGCATTATTCATTTTGCCTCCCTAGTTAGGATGATCGGTTACTTGGCCATGCCTATTATTCCAAGGAAATGCATACCATTGGATTCTGTTCCAATTTTAAGTGTGTCAAGCAAGTGTGTTAGAAATATTAAAAATAATATTTCTCTTTAGGTAATCAATGACTCTGTTCTGAAAAGTAGGATATTATCTGATTCTGTTAATGAAGAGTCAGAGGAATACATGTATATTCCAAGTCAGTCTCACCTCTCAAAGTGTACAAATAAGATAGTTTTATATATAGCAGGATTTGATATATATGTTAATGAAGTCCTTGTATTGTGAACCATACATTGTTGCCCTAAACTCAGACAAGACTGATAAACATATTCTTTCCTTGGTAAAACTTAAAGACAGAGTAAACTTGGTGTATCCATCTGATGATGTAATTGATATATGTATTACATCAGAAAAACTGTTTAAGGAAAGAGGGTCCAGCACCACTTTGGTGAGGGTAGATTGTAGCAAAATAATAATATCAGTGTTAATATATTATGCCCACAAATACATATTTTCTACTTTAGCTGGCCACATGTACGACTGATAATCACTTGAATTAGTTAATTAAGGCAGTTGCCGAATCATATTTGCAGGTGAAATATGTATATAAGGCCAAACAAATTACTAAGAAGTTGGCATCCAAAGTGAAAGTAAAGAGTTGACAAATATATACAAAACTTATACATTTCAGTGGCCAATTTGGTATAGAGTGATAGGTCAGTAATTTATAAATTTCTATTTATATTATTGAAAGATGTGTGAATTGTATGTTATTAATTAAAGAATACGAAATACATGTCATACCGTAATTAAAAATGAATAAACATGGTGAGGAATATGGGTAAACTGTATGGGTACTATGAGTGGTCAGCCTTTCTTGCCAATACTAGGCGTTGGCTTCTGAGGACCTGACTGGCTTCACTCCACTGAGACCCAAATGAACGCGCGGGCCGCCTCCTCCTATTCTAGCTCCATGGACGGGCTAACTGACTGCGGAAATCCAAAATTGGAAAATGAGAAGGTAGGAAGAGCCAGCAGCAGCAGCAGCAGCGTGCATGAAAAGGAAAAAAAATAATGGTTGGTTGAAATACTCCGGGGGAAAAGTTAAAGGAGGCGAGGAAGGCTTGATCTTGGATGAGGGGAGAATTGGAGGTGAAGATGAGAGGGAAATGAGGAGGAGGAGGAGGTGGTGAGGGAAAGGAGGAGAAGGAAGATGTGAGGGAAAGGAGGAGGAGGAGGAGGAGGAGGAGGAGGAGGAGGTGAGGGAAAGGATGTGAAGTCGTGAAGATATATGGGAAAGGAAGGATAGATGTAAGGAAAAGGAAGGTGGAAAAGGAGGGGGAAATTGTGAGGGCTGACATGAAGGAAGGAAGGAACGAACGAACGAACGAACGAAGGAAGGAACGGAGGGAGGGAGAGAGAGGAAGGAAGGAAGGAAGGAAGGAAGGAAGGAAGGAAGGAACGAACGAACGAACGGAGGGAGAGGGAGAGAGAGGAAGGAAACAGCTAAGCAGACTTTGGGCTGGGAAAAATGTTTAAAATAATGACCAGCTTCATTACCTGAACAATTAATTAGAATGAACACACACATACATGAATCAACCAATTTTACTCACTACCAACAACCAGATTAAGGAGAGAGTATACTTTGGGTACATTGGAGTGCCTTGATTCCTCCAAAGTATGCCAGGAAACAGAACCAGATGGACAAATATAATGGTGTTCTGTTGCTTGGAATAGTTTGGAGGATTCGTTTGCTCCAGAATTACCAACACAAAGCCTCAACCCTTAAACAACAGCTGGGTGATTATTATTATTATTATTATTATTATTATTATTATTATTATTATTTTCATTATTATTATTATTATTATTTTCATTATTATTATTATTTTCATTATTTTCATTATTATTATTATTTTCATTATTATTATTATTTTCGTTATTATTATTATTTTCATTATTATTATTATTATTATTATTATTATTTTCATTATTATTATTATTTTCATTATTATTATTATTATTATTATTATTATTATTGTTGGAAATCTTTGGAGGTCTACCCATTCCTCAAAATCTAATATATAGACAAAGTGAAAGAAAAATTTTGTTTGTTATGGGACGGAATTTAAACCCAATGACAAAGTTAAGAGAAAAAAAAAAATGTAATGAGTTATCAGACGGACGGACGGTTTGAAATACACATGACAAAAAAAAAAAAAAAAAAATGTAATGTTTATTTATATGACGGACGAACAGTTTGGAACACGTATAACATGACCGTGTATATCGAGTGTGAACGCCGTGAGGAATGCATGGGTTTGACGTGTACTGGCAGAGTTCGACGTTCATAAATTATATATATAACACCTTCGTAACACCTTTGATCTCACATTATTGATCACTTTTCTTTTAAGGGAGGAAGGAATCTGTTGTGGGTTACTAAAGTGCATGATGGGGTCTATTGATTCCTTCCAATTATGCCACGAAACAGATCCCCTATTAATAACATTGGGGTCGTCTGTTTCCTGGCATAGTTTGGAGGGATAATTAGTCCTCCAGTTTATCAATAAGAGATTCATTCCTCCCTTAATATAAAAGACCCTGTGATCGTGTATGAGAATTAATGTTTGCGATTGATTCCTCCTGACTTTGCCACGAAACAAGATCCTTCTATATAGGTGGTGTTTCGTGGCAATATATGAAGGCCTCGTTTTCCTTTAATTTCCTGACTATATATATATACATCACAGGGTCCCTTTAACATCTCTATTTTTACATTGTGCACATTTTATATATTCAAGGTCTTTGCTTGTTTCAGTTTTTTTCCCCCAATTAATATTATTTATTTTGTCACCATTTTTAATATTGACTCATTATTTTTTTCCCGTCAGATGTAACAAAAGTGAATTACCACCTTAAAACATAAAGGTATCATCGTGTGATTTACCTTTATTTTGTTACTTAACTCATCATTTATATACTGCTACATTTTTTATTCATATATTTATTTATCTATTTATTTTTATTTTTTTTATTTCGTGGTTGGGTGAGTTTTGGTGTAATAATTTGTATCCTGCCAACACCAGGAGCTTCTTGGTATATAAATTTTATTACCCCCAACTAAATTTACCCCAAGCATTTATATATATACACACATTATTATTTATATATACACTTAAATCGGTGTAACATACTTCACCCAAATATGACGAATGGAGGCTTTACCATCAACACCATTATATAATATTTGCTTTTGAATATTTGTTGCAAGGCTTAATGGCCGGATTTGGACCATATTAATTTTAATCCTCTTCCCGTATGGATTTTTTTTTTTTGCAGGTGGTGAACATAAAATTTAATTCAGAGTGTATATGTTACGGTCATTTTGAGGAATTGGTCATTTTGCAAACTGTCCGGTCATTTTGGAAAATGACCAAAATCTCTGTCAGTATGCAAAATGCCCTAATAATTGTGGTCATTTTGGAAAATGACCAGAAGTTTGGTCATTTTGCAAAATGACTATTAGTATCATTGGTCATTTTGTAAAATTACCCCAACAGCTGCTGGTCATTATGCAAAAATAAACAAATAGTAACTTAAAATTGATTAGGAAAAGTTTTATTTATTCAACATTAAAAACTTACATTGCACATTACAAGTATATTAGAATATTGAAAGAACTAAAACTGAACTTGAAAATTATTTCAACAATTATCAAAATTAGCATTATCTGACTTGTTTGAACAAGAGTTGCTGCATTTACATCTGCTGTTGCACAATACTTCGTTTTTGAAGCATTTGCAGCGTCTGTTCCGACATGACTGGGTGCAGCTACACTTACTGATCCCCTGGCCATGTCCCATCGAGTCTGCAATAGCTACCTCTCGCAGACTGACTTCGCGATCCTTTACTACCTCTTCGAGTGACATAAATTTTTCAGCACATACAGTGAACTGATTCCGACTGTATACCTGTTTAAGTAAACCATGTTTTGTCCCTAGTTTGTAAGTTCCGCCATCCATTGTCTCAGTTATTATTGCCTTTGCATTCGCAAACTCCGCTCGTCCACGGTCAACAAGTGGAATAGGAACCATGACAGTGTCCCCTGCAAGGGCTGGCTTGAAACGCTGTACTGATTTATCCTTCATTTTTTTAGCTTGCTTCTCTTGTTGTATTTTCGATTCCCTTCGTTCAGCCTGAATGCTCTGATTTCTATTGCATAGGCAACAGAGCACAGGGTCATCAACATTGTCATTTACAGTTGAACAACACTGACCAGAAGGATGACACGGAATGTTTTGACCACACGAGTTGCAATTTATGGCACAACTTTCAGCACTTCTCCCCTGTTCTACATTTTGATCTTCTTCATTAACTAAACAAAGTGCTTCTGCAAGCTGTTCCTCTGTCTCCATGCCTTCCATTATGTCGGAACACACACACACACACACACACACACACACACACACACAATGTGACGCATTGCCTGTTCACACACACACACACACACACACACTCACTTCGAAACAATTGTATCTGCTTAGGATACTAATTCAAGCGTGTTTGCACAATTTTGCATATTGACCAGCAGCTGTTGGGGTAATTTTACAAAATGACCAACGATACTAATAGTCATTTTGCAAAATGACCAAACTTCTGGTCATTTTCCAAAATGACCACAATTATTAGGGCATTTTGCATACTGACAGAGATTTTGGTCATTTTCCAAAATGACCGGACAGTTTGCAAAATGACCAATTCCTCAAAAAGACCGTAACATATATAATTCATTATATTAATATAATTAACATATATGCATATAGGTCCCATACAATACTACAGTACAAAAGGGAAATGTGGAAGACAGATGGTGGGGGGGGGGGGGGGGAAGGGGGTTGAAGGAGGAGGGAGGGACAGATGAATGAAGGAGTTAGAGGGATGAGTGAGTTGGGGCGGGGAATGAGGGAAAGGGGAAAGGGGAACAGGGATGAGGAAAGGGGGACGGAGATGAGAAGGAGGGGGAGGGGGATGAGAAGGAGGGAAGGGGAAGGGGTTGGAGGGGGAGGGAAGGGGAAGGGGATGAGGGGGTTGGAGGGGGAGGGTGTCAGCTGTGTCCGGCCTGTCAGAACTTGGGTGACAGTGGCGAGGCAGACAGACTGACAGCAGAGAGGCAAGTCAGTAGGTATTATGAAGAGATAGATAGATAGATAGATAGATAGATAGATAGATAGAGAGAGAGAGCGAGAGAGCGAGAGAGCGAGAGAGAAAAAGAGAGAATAAATGGATGAAAACAGAATAAATAAGATGGAGGAGATATAAAATGAGGAAATAAATAAGAAAATAAAAGATGGATGAAAAGGGAATAAATACGTCAGATAAACGATCACAAGATTAGAAAAGGGAGGAGGAAGAAGATAGAATAATGAGAAGAAGAATAACAAATGGCCAAATGCATAAATAATTAAATATGGTGGGAAGATGAGAAGGCGAGAAAATGGGAGCACCAAAACACGAAATAACGAAGAAAATATAATAAATAAGTAAAATAGAATAGTCACAGAAAATTAAAGAAAAAAAAAGTCCAGGAGAGAAAATAGGGATAAAAAAAAGTGCTCGCAAGTGATGATAATAAATACGTAAGAAGAGTAGTCACAGAAAATAAAAAAAAATAAATAAAAAGTGCAGCAGAGAAAATAGGGAGAAATGAAATGAAAACAAAAAATGCTCACGTTGTAATCAAGCCCCCTGGTGACGACGTAGAGAAGTGCAAGTAATTAGAGGGTAATCCAGGACTTGAGGGGAATGGGGAGGAAGGTAGGGAGGGGAGGAAGGGAGGGAGGGAGGAGGAAGGAAGGGAGGGGGGAGGAAGGAAGGGAGGGGGGAAGGAAGGAAGGCGGAAGGAAAGGAGGGGGAAGGAAAGGAGGGGGAAGGAAGGGAGGGGGAAGGAAGGGAGGAGGAAGGAAGGGAGGAAGGAAGGGAGGGAGGGGGGAAGGGAGGGGGGAAGGGAGGGAGGGGGCACAGCCTAAATTGGTCTGGCTAAATTGAAGTCACAACAAAACAAAAGAGTCACATTTTAACTTGTAATCGAAGTGAGTCTGTTGGTTGTTGTTGTTTGTCAATCTATTCACTCACTCTTGCTAAACTTTCTGTCTCGAGGCGTTTCTAATCTTCTACTCTACTACTCTGCTACTCTTTGTATAGAGGGGATTCTACTCTACTACAGGTGAGTCTGTTGTTGTTCGTCTATCTATTCACTCACTCTTGCTAACATTTTGTCTCGTCTCGTTTTTACCCTCACTTTATATCTCAATACATTTTTTTACCCACATATAATCATTCTCGTACATATATACATACTACAAAATAAATACATACATACATATATACATACATAAATGCGTATATATATACATACATAAATGCATATATACATACATACATACATACAAATTCCTGAAACCGAGGGAATGTGGTAATTAGTGGAGTGACGTGCGAGTGGAATAGGTCTGGTGGTGTGGGTGTGGATGTAGTGGTAGTAGTTAAGGGGGTAGGTAGTTGTAGTGGTAGTGATGGTGGTGATGGTGGTTGTAGGAGTAATGGTGGTGGTAGGAGTAGTAGTAGTGGTAATGGTGGCATGGTAATTGTGGAAATGAGGGTACCACAAAGATAATAGTGGTAGTGGTGCCAGAGATAATAGTAATAGTGGTAGTGGTGCCAGAGATAATAGTAGTAGTGGTAGTGGTGCCAGAGATAATAATAGTAGTAGTGGTAGTGGTGCCATAGATAATAGTAGTAGTGGTAGTAGTGATGGTGGTGACAGGTAATCAGACAGACCACTGCAGGGGATAATTACACGGTGGCAGGAAGGATGCTGGCGGTGCAATTGGAGGCCACACAATCCTCCAAACTGTGCCAGGAAACAAACAGTGCCATCATACCGAGGCAGTCTATATCCTGGGAGTGTTTGGAGGAATCAGTACCGTATGTCATCCAGTTCACATCAAACACACACATATATATAAACAGTATAAAGGTATATGTATGTTATTCTCTCCTTGCCTTCGTCTCTCTATACTTAATTTTCAAACTCTTATAGTCCTCCTTGTGATCGAATAATGAACTAAACCCCAGGAGAACATCAACAACAACAACAACAACTCCTTCTCTATCATTTCAGAGTTACAATATCTGTTGATCTAACTTTCGTAACTTTCCTCTTCAATCCTTACAAAGTTAGGAGATTGATCTAGCTCACCTTCTCCATCCTCTCATAAACTAAAACTAACCCTTTCCCAAAATGATAAATCTATAACATTAAGGTGATCCACATTAATGTATAGTTTGGCCACTCACGTCCCTCTCTCGCTCCCCTTCATTTGAAAGTTGAAGAGTTAGTTAGTCAGACTCCCTTCCCTTCATTGGAGAGCTATCATACTGATCGAATTTCCTCTCCACACCCCTTTACTTGTTTACTTGCTAGCTAAAATAACAAGTGTCCCTCACGAACACCATATGAAAGCTAAAATATCAGTGTTCCCCCGAAAACAATTGTGTGAAAGCTAAAATATCTGTTCCCCCCCCCAAAAAAAAAAAAAAAACTGTGAAAGCTAAAATATCAGCGTTCCCCCAATACCATTTGAAAGTAAGGATATATGTCTGTCCCCATCTCTTCCAACTATACTAATATATCAGTCTGATCCCATCTACCAAACATACATTTAACAGCTAACATATCAATCTGTTCCCACCGCTCCCGACTAAAGCTAAATTATCAGTCTGTCTCACCAGTCTGACCCCATTGAAAGCTAACATCTCTGGTTGTGCCCCCTACTCTCAATCATTTGAAAGCTACACTATCAGTCTGTACCCACCTCTCCTAACTAAAGCAAAAAAATCAGTCTGTCCGCCCAGTCTGAGCCCTCTAAAAGCAACACACTATCAGTCTGCCCTCCCCCCCCACCTCTCCCAACTAAATGGAAATTATTGGTATTAACACCCCCCCCTTCCCCCCCCCTTCCATTTACTCTTCAGTTCTAATGGTGGCCATATTTCCCTTTGATGTGTAAATGGGAGGCCTGGATAGAATGACCTGGCGCTGACTAATGTTTATTGTATGTAAATATGTAAATGTCAAGAGCTGGGAAGGGGGGAGGAGGGGGGAAGGGGGGAGAGGGAGGGGGAAAGGGGGGAGAGGGAGAGGGAGGGGGAGGGGGGAGAAAGGGAAGGGGGGCGTGAAAAAGGTGAATGGTATAGGCGATGGTCACTGTTTTATATCAGATATTATTTTGTTTTGTTTATTTGTTTATTGTTGATTTAGTTTTATTTACCATTCGATAGTGTGCTTTTTTTCTCCCCCACACACGTTCAACAAAGACACACACATGCTTCAGACTTTAACAAATAAATATATGAATTGTGGGATAATTTGCTGTGATCGAAATATATATATAGATATAAAAAGGGCTACCCCCAATTCCCCTTCCCCAAACTATGCTAGGTAACAGAATAGCGTCTCAGAATTTCAGAATAAGTATATGGGTGATAGGTTTTGTTGGAACCAGTAACAGTACGTAGCCCTTCACTTCCAACCACAACATAATCCCTGACGTCATACTATACGAGGTGGGGCAAAAGTCAGGAATTTTCAGGACTGGATAATTATTGGCCCCCACCTTGACTAATGTGTGATTTTTGTGGTTTCAGTTCCCTGGGGATGATTCAGGTTCCTACAAACTGTTAGAGAGAGTCACGGCCGAGTACCGGTAGTATAATATGAAATGATTATAAATAAGAAATAATAATACAAGACTAGTCAAACTGATAAACATAACTACAAATATAAACACATACAGGAATATAATCAAACAAACAGAGCAGTAACTTAAATATCTAAAATTATAACCGTGTATAAATTAATCAGTATCACGAATCACTAAATCGACACGTTTATCTAAAAATATAAATCAATAGATCAATGAAATCCATAATGAAAGAGGAGCCCTTCATCACTCACTATAGGACCCTGACACCTTCCACACCAACACCTTCACTCATACACCTATGCTAATTTGGAAAAACTATTTGCATACGTTTTAATTCAAATCCTGACACTCGTGAAACTAAGCTATGTATGTATGTATGTATGGACGTACTGGTATATAAATATGTATGTATGGACGTACTGGTATATAAATATGTATGTAGGTGTGTATGGTATATGTGTGCATGTTTGATGATTGCAGCTGTGAAAGTGTGTATGTTTTTCGAATGCGTGTGTGTATGTGTGTATGTTTTATGAATTCATGAATGATGAAACCAGAAATGAAGGGAAAAAATAGTTTGATGAATGGATGGATATATAGAAAGATACAGGTAAAATAGACAGACAAAAATATATAGATAGGGAAAGATAGAAAATAAGAGACAGAGACAGACAGACAGACAGACAGAGAAGAGAGAGAGACAGACAGAGAGAAGAGAGAGAGAAGAGAGAGAGAAGAGAGAGAGAGAGAGAGAAGAGAGAGGGAGAGAGAGAGAGAGAGAGAGAGAGAGAGAAAAAAAGAGACAGAGACAGAGAGAGAAAGAGAGACAGAGACAGAGAGAAAGAGAACGAGAGAGAGAGAGTAAATTAACCCGTCCACTGGCACTATACATCTTGCTGGCACCGTGGCACTAAGAGCGAGTGAGGTAGAGTGAGGTAATGAGAACACAACAACACGGTGGGGTCATGGAAGCCACTCACCGTCAGATGGGGAGTAATTGCTGGTGAGAAATTATGTAAAGATATGCAAGGTGGTGGTGGTGTGTGTGTGTGTGTGTGTGTGTACGAAAGAGAGAAAGAGAGAGAGAGAGAGAGTTTGAAGGAGGATAAATCAAAGAGGGATAGATATATTATGAAGAGTTCCAGAGTCAACCAACCAGATGTGAATATGAAAGACTGAGAATACATACCGGTTAACTCTTGCATTAGGGAGTTGACAGAAAAGGAGTGAAATCGAGTAGCTGGGTGAGTGTTATATGGTCTGAAGGGAGTACACACATACACACAAAGTTCAGGAGAGCAATGTTCAGTACAATAACAATAGGTGACACACACACACACACAGGCAGAACACAACACAATACCCCGAGTTAATAAGAGGAGAATGTTGCCTGATAATCGCCGCTGGAATCATGGCTTCATCATCGGGATAATAATACACTCTACGAGGCAATAAAAAGTTGAAAAATGCAAATCAGTGCAACCAGCCGTGGTGCTGAGTTGTCCCCTCTTCCCTCCCTTCCTCCCTCCACCCCCCCCCCCCCCTTTCTCTCTCTCTCCCTCTCCCTCTCTCTCACACACACACACACACAAACAGACAGACCTGTACCTCATATAGTAATCGTGTGCCCTTTTAAGACTACTACCAATCTACAACTCTTATGGGACCTTTTACTTGTATCCGTTTTTCCTGTTGTATTTTTTCCTGACTCTCTTTTATGTTTCCTACTGTGTCCCATCTATCTCCTTTATTTTTTTGCTTCTTTCCTGAGTGTCTTTCTCTAACCCTTGACGGTGTCCCTTTGTTTTCCCCATTTTGTATGTATGTCTTAGCACTGTCACATCAAGAATCCCATTTCTCTGTCGTTTTTGTGTTCCCCTTTTCGTTGTCCCTAATCTGTATTTTGGTCTTTACTACCATCCATGTCTTCTCATTCTGTCACCCCTCTCTGTGTCCTCTTTATTATTATGCTCTCTCTTTTTACCTTTTTTTTCTTTCAATATCAGCTCTGTAAATATTCCTTCATCTCAGCTATCTACACATCTTTATATCCTTCATCCAATATTACCTCTGTTTTTATATGTAAAGTATCTGGCATCACCGTTCTATGTTTTCCCTCCCTATCCCATCTAAGCTCTGTTGTACCCCCCTTTTCCTCGATTCTCTAAGAGTTCTTCATATATTTTCCCTGCACCTAAAATCTCCGTCGCCGTCTCTGTGTGTTCACCTCCTCTGCGTTGCCTCTTCACACTATTAGCATTATCACCCTCAGGTCATGTTTTCTCTTGGCTTCGATCTCACTCCTCCCATCACCTCTCTCTTTACTGCAGAAATATTTCGATGCCACCAGCTATCGTTGTTGTTGTTGTTATTGATGGAGGTGATGGTGGAGGAGGTGATGGTGATGGTGGTAGGTGGTGGTGGAGAAGGTGATGTTGATGGTGGTAGTGATGTTATTGTTGTTGTTGTTGCTGGAGGTGATGTAGATGGTGGTAGGTGGTGTGTTGTTGTTGTTGTTGTTTGTGGTAGCGAGTGTTGTGGTGTGTGTGTTGTGGTGGTGTGTGTTGCTGCAGTAGTATATGATGGTGATGAAGGCCATTGGGTCGTAGTGATAAGTGGTTGCAGGGTAAACACACATACACACACATCCTCTCTCTCTCTCTCTCTCTCTCTCACTTTCACACACACACACACACACACACACACTCTCTCTCTCTCTCTCTCTCTCTCTCTCTGTCTCTCTCTCTAAAACACTGAAACACAACGCTACACACCCACTCTGCTTGTTACACCCCTTGCTAAGCCAATCAAAGGCCACTCTGCTAGTCAAGGCACAGTCTACACGGCACAAATAAAAATGACCAATAGTGTTTTCCTCTACTCCATTTATTTATTTAACCTCCACCAGACGCAAAGCAACAACAACATCACTAGTTTTATTCAGACAAACGAGATGAACGCATTTTATCCCGAGTAATAATGACGTTGTAGTGTAATTCCACATAGTTAGGTTCATGTGTGTGTGTGTGTGTGTGTGTGTGTTAACTTTAGTAATGTATTGTTATGAAGGGAAATCATAACAAGACCTTGGGTGGGAAAATATTTTGAGGTAGGAGGTTCAAAGTCCCCCTCGCTCAACAAAGAGAGAGAGAGAGAGAGAGAGAGAGAGAGAGATATGGACGGAGGAATAAAATGGGTAGTAGAAGGGAAAGAAATAATAAATATAGGCAGAAAGGGAAGGAAATAATTACTGATTGATAAAGGTGATGGATGGAAGAAACGAGGAAAGGAAGGATGGAAAAAAGGAAGAAGGGAAGGATGGAAAAAACGAAGAAGGGAAGGATGGAAAAAACGAAGAAGGGAAGGATGAAAGAAAGGATGAAGGGAAGGATGAAAGAAAGGAGGAAGGGAAAGATGGAAGAGAATGGAAGGAGGAAGGGAATTATGGAAAAAAAGGAGGAAGGGAAGGATGGAAGGGAAGGGCAAGAAGGGAATTTAAAAATAAATTAGAAAAAAGTAAGTAAACAAAGTTAACTCACCTTCTTTGTTGTCATGTTACCAGCCTCTTGTCATAACAACCTGTAGAAGAAATTAATGTGTTAAAAATTATAAAACTAATATGTTTATAAATATGGGTAAATTGGACTAAAATTCGAAGGTAAAGTAGGCTATAATGACGAGTGGAAAATTACTTGTACTCATTTTGTACTCACTAAAGTTTATTTTGTACTCACTACAGTTTATTTTGTACTCACTACAGTTTATGGATTTTGTGCAACCTAAATGTATAATAAGTCTGAACGGATGTAATTGTGTACATATTGTGTTAATCTGTATATATTTTGTGCAATCTTACCTTTCTATATCTGGAGCAAAATTCCATACTGTGTAATTTGAGTAAACTAACCAATTGTTATTTTGTGTTGATGTAAATATCTATATAATATTTGTGCCATGACTCCGTTACCGGTATACATAATATACCATCAAACTAGCATATGAAAACTATTGACAATGACATCAAACCTACAAATGAAAAAATACTTTTTACAAATATTTCTTTTTATCTGCTGGCATCAAAAGGTGAAGAGAGGACTGCAATAACATTTGATGACCAATATGCTAATGGCATTCTTTTCATCCTCAAAATATATTTGTTTTATTTTCTCTCTTATATAAATACTGTATATTATATTATCTTTATATGGTATATATTATCTTCCCATACCTTTCTGTTCCATACCGTCCCGTTTCCTCTCTAACCTAACCTAACCTAACCTAACCTACTGTAACCTAGCCTAATCTAACCTAGTCCCTCTGATTCATCAACTACAATACGTAGTTCCTTTTATTGGATACCTCGTCCATACATCTTTTCAAGTCATTTTGTTCCATCCCGTCTCGTTTCTTCTCTAACTTAACCTAATCTTCGGAATCGGCACGGAGACAGGAAGGAACCTTTGCATATTTCGGGCACATTTTCACTACCCACAACTAACATATCGCGAATGGACGAACAGCGACAGCATCGACTGGAACAGGCACGTTTGCAATCAGGCAGCGAGGAAGATAGATCTGCTGGCCTCCGTGAACTGGCTCAGAGACAACAACAACAGAGATCAAATGAGACTACACATCAGCATGACGCGTCGTAACACTATAGCAACACCAACAGTTGTCCGACACACAAGCGCATCAAGGGTACCAGATTGACATTTGCATATGACCCTACACAATTACCAACTCATGGACATTGAGCCACCTGAACCAAGGGACACAGTTTCTGGTAGACATCTACTGTAAAACTGATACAGAGACTCAGTTTCATCCACCGCCAACAGAAACACTTGATACTCTCTTCCCTGATTGGTTTCAACTATATCATCGATAGTCATGCTTTATTACACACATATCTCGCCCCTCACGTCAACAGTAGCGACCCCAGCAGCTGTCACCACCAATATCAATAACAATAATATCAGTAACAACACTATCCTCTCCACCACCACCACCACCACCACCACCACGTATAGGCCTACTAACATAAACATCACTAACCCTACATCATCAATACTGCCTCAACACCACCATTAGCATCACTATCATTAAAGTCAACACCACAAATACCTTACTTCCCCACCCTTACCCCCAACACAACCACCACCACTATCACAATCATCACTACTACCACCACCAACTACAACCACCACAACCCTTACCACTCCCTTTCATCACGACAACCAACTACAACCACCACCACTCCCATAACCGCCCCTTTCATCACAACCACAACCACTATCATAACCACCACTTCCATAACCACTACCCCCACCACCACCACACCTGATCTTCACCCGGAAATATTGCTGTCAGTTCCCCGAGACATTTATTGACACTGACATATTGGGCGAGTGGTATGTGAGGGTCTAGGTGTGAACGGCAGGAGGGAGGGAGCAAATCAGTGCACGTATGGCAGCAACGGCAAGGGAGAGAGAGGGAGAGGGAGAGGGAGAGGGAGAGGGAGAGAGAGAGAGAGAGAGTGAGAGAGAGAGAGAGAGAGAGAGAGTGTGAGAGAGAGAGAGAGAGAGAGAGATTAATAACGCGTGAGTCTGATGAGAAACAAGCCAAACCACTTATCTGCATACTCACCGTTATGTGTGTGTGTGTGTGTGTGTGTGTGTGTGTGTGGTATTACTCAGTTTACATTTCACTGAGCTAACTATTTTTCTTCGTCCTATCCCACTGACTTTTCATCACGGTACATTAATTTTTCTCAAACAAGTACGATATCATTAATCAAAGTAGCATCCAACACATCATAACTTCACTCAATAATAATAATAATCTCAGGGTCTCACAAGCTACTGACAGCCTATACCTACAGTCTATCCCTTGGTTGAGACATTACTAAAGGGTGGAAGTACAGTGTATTTACCAACAAGAGAATATTCACTTAAAATTAAATCGATACAATCCTAGGACTGGTGGGCAGGGTACGAACTAATGACCACAACAACAACAACAACAACAACAAGAACAACAACTGTATGTATGTGTGTGTGTGTGTGTGTGTGTACCGTACCGTTTGGACTCTGGTGTTACGGTGGGTGGAGATCGGGTTTATGCTTCCCTCGCCTCGTTGATTCCGTCCTAAACTCATTAGGATAAAGAGGCAGGTGTCCAGAAGGTGTGTGTGTGTGTGTGTGTGTGTGTGTGTGTGTGTGTGTGTGTGTGTGTGTGTGTGTGGACGTAAAATGAAGTAATGTTTGTGTATTCTTAATTAATAAAGAGAGTGTGTGTGTATGTGTAAGTAAAATGAGGTAATGTTTGTGTATTCTAAATGTATCTGTATCATTATCATCTTCACCATCACCATCTACATAAACAATACCATCATCATCATCACCTGTAACATCTTCATCATCAACATCAACACCATCATCAGCATCTACATCAACACCATCTGCATCAATATCATCATCACAGCTACACATGACTCAACTCTACACTAAAAAGTACACTAAATGTTACACAGCAAACACCTCAACACAACACAACCTTATAACACATGGATAATTACACAGCCTCACACAAGGGCACAGAATTTAACCCATACAACAACCGTAATAATAATAAAAATAATAATAATAATAATAGTAATAATAATAACGATAATAATAATAATAATAATAATAATAATAATAATAATAACAGCATAACACAATATCTGAGAGACTATCAAAGTACAAAGAATGACACACACAAAAAAAAAAAAAAATAATAATAATAATAATAATAACCATAAAAAAAAAATATAAAAATAACAAATACCCACAAGACGGATACACAGATTAGTAATAACAACAACAACTATTATTATGAAGAGTAAACAACACAACATACAAATAGCGTACACGAAACGACACTAACAACACCACCAGAAAAAAAGAAAAACTACACACACACACGAGTCAACACAGTAAGAGACAATAACCAATACACACACACACACACACACACACACACACACACACACACACACACACACACACCACTAGCCCCAGCAATATAAAACGCATAGCTAAACCACCCTAATGAAAAGACAATGGAAAACCTGAGTGGTAGTGGTTGATGGGGGAAGGGGGGAAGAGGGGAAGGGGGGGAGAGGGGAAGGGGCGGGGGGGAGGGGGGGAGAGGGGAAGGGGCGGGGGGGAGGGGGGGAGAGGGGAAGGGGGGGGACGGGGGGGACACTTGAAAGGCCAATATACCTAGATAAACCCGGTATACCCAAATATCGTCAGGTCACAGTTGGATTTGATTTCAGAGTGGCCAATATTTTTTGAAGTGTCATTAGCGTTGATCTGAGGATTGGTGGTGATGTGGGGGAGGGGGATGAGGGAATGGTTACGGTAGAGGATGTAAACGGATGAAAAAATTGATGGATGGATGGATGGATTAGTTGATTGATTGATGGATGGATTGGTTGATTGACTGATGGATGGATTGGTGGATGGATTGATTGATTGGTGAATTGGTTGATATTAGGTGTCGCACAGCGAGGTTATAATTATGGTGCCCGAGGAAAAAAGTGATTGAATAGAGGAATGGATGATGAAATAAATGGATGAATGAAAATGGGAGTACAAGAACAGTAGAGGATAAATTGAGAGGGATAACAGTATAATTATTATGTATGAATGAATGTAGGAATAGGGAAAGGACGATAAAAGAGAATAACTAGAATTGTATAAAGGAATAGGGGAAAGGATGATAAAAGAGAATAACTGGAATTGTATAAAGGAATAGGGGAACAATTTAATAATGAGAGTATACATGTTTACATATTAAGAGAAATTGAATATGAATGAATAAAGAGGGGAAGAGAGAAGGGATGGAATGAATCACAGAACAGAAAAATAAAGGAAGGATGAAATGGATGAATAGAGGAACAGAAGAAAGATGGAATAAATGGATGAATAGAGGAACAGAAGGATGGATGAATAAATGGATGAATAGAGGAACAGAAGAAGGATAGAATAAATGAATGAATAGATGAATCGAGGAATAGAACAAATGCATGATTGACGTTATATAAAAAAATCAAAGAACTCATAAATGGAAACGAAAGAAACTGCAGCCATTACCCCACAACAACAACAACAACAACAAAAACAAACTGAATAAATAAATAAATTAATAAATAAATATGCATAAAATCACATCTTCAAAACTATAAACCCCACAATAACAAACAACCAACCAACCAAACAATGAACTCCAATCATCTTTACAAACAAATAAAAGCTACATTCCTATTGGAAGAGAGGCCATTAAAATTTATTTGTCCGGGTTGAAATATTTAGTTGTCGGAGCAAAAGTTTTATTTCTGTGAATACATTTGTCAGGGGGGGGGGGAAGGGGGCGACGCGCCGAGCGGAATGTAAGAGACAAAAGGATTTACGATTCAGCTTTAGCTACGTCCACATTCCTTCCTGTTTTTCCTTCTTGTCTGCCGAAGTATAAAGGGGAAAGAAATCTCTATTATCTTTAATTATATATGTATTTGTCAAGTATGTTTTTGGAGAGAGAGACAGATAGATAGATATAGATAGATAGAGAGAGAGAAAGAAAGAGAAAGAGAAAGAGAGATAGAAAAGAAAATGTATATACAGTCAGTTAGGCAGCCAGTCCAGGATAAATATAAAAAAATACGAACGAATTAATTATCACAAGTATAAATAATGCGAGTAGGTAAGTATAATCAAGTAAATGTAAGCAACTTAAATAAAGAAAATGCGAAAGCCTAAGGTGGGTTTAGATGACAGAAAAAAAAATCTGTGGTGTTTGTGTAATGCCTAGTGGGGTGAGGGTGGGGGTGGGGTGGGGTGGGGTGGAGTGTGGGGTGGGGGGATTCAAGGATGAGGGGGGGGGACGGGAGGAGGATGATGAGGAGAGGGATACTAAAATCAATATTGACCCCCCCCTCCTAACTCATCCCAACACACACACACACACACACACACACACACACACACACACAATACTTGCAACCCTTTCACACTTAGCCAACTTGACGCTTTATCCACATACACTCTCTCTCTCTCTCTCTCTCTCTCTCTCTCTCTCTCTCTCTCTCTCTCTCTCTCTCTCTCTCACACACACACACACACACACACACACACACACGGACATCTTGGCAGCCCCTGACTCCACTAGATAATACAACACTCGCACACAGTATTTTTAGCCTTAGCCTCCCTCCCCCTTCCAGGCAGACAGTCAGGCAGGCAGGCTGGCTGACACAAACAGGCGGGCAGGCAGACAGGCAGACAAACAAACAGGCAGGCAGGGAGGGAGGCTGACAAACAAACAGGCAGAGGGTCAGGAAGGAAGGTAGGCAGGCAGGCAGGTTAACAAACAAACAGGCAGAGGGTCAGGCAGGTAGGCAAGGGTAACCTCATTCATCAACATGCTGGGGGTCGGTTCATTTTTCCTCGTCCCTTGTTTTGTCAGTAATACCCAACAAGGCAAAGAAGGGTCCATTTCCATTACGGGAATTATTTCTTGTGGACAACTTGAAGTGCCACCGATTCGCCCACAAAAAAATGCTAAAAACACTTATCCTACTTGTATTAAAGAGGTACTATAGTCTGTTTAAATAATATTAATGAAAGAATCCTTCTACTTCACCAGGAATACGTTTTTTCCCATATAACCTTTTGACGGATTAGCCTACTCCCATAACTACAGTATTATACAGATGGTACAGATGCCACTGTCACAAATATGCCTGCTGGACTTCTAGCATTTATATTCACAGCAAGCAAGCATAATTCACACAAGGTTAAGTCCGCTAGAACAAATAATTAAATCATAACAGCAACTCAGAATTTTGCACTTCCCTTCAGCTATTAAGCAGCTTAGTATTTTTCACTTTCTCAGGATTCCATTAATGTTGCTTTTTCTGTCTGTTTTTCTAAGAGTTTAAAATGACGAAAAATTGCAAATTCTCGTCCTGAAAAATGTGACGAGATGTGGACAGAGTGGTGACAGGCGTTAATGTGCACACGTTACACGCTCGAGAACACACAAACACACACACACAGACACACACCACAGGGTCGAGGAGGGGAATGGTAGGAGGAGGACATTTTGGGAGTGGGGTGGAGTGTTGCAAGTGAAAAAGTCTAACTAAAACATAGAGAAGTAAGGGTAGTGTGGAGTGGAAGTGGAGTGATGTGATGTGATGTGATGTGATGCAGGAGAGAGGGTAGTGTGGAGTAGGATGTAAGTGGAGTGATGTTATGCAGGAGAGAGAGTAGAGTGTGGAGTGGGATGCAGGAGAGAGGGTAGTGTGGAGTGGTGGGATGGGAGTGTAGTGATGTGATGCAAGAGAGATGGGACCAAACTAGAAGGATATATGACGGGTTGCATTCAGGTCAGGTGGGGTGGACGGCCGGGTCAGATAAATGCAGGGAAATCTGACTGTGGGCGGAGAGGGTAAGTGTGGGGCAGGCAGGGCAGTTTAAAATAAGCGAGGGGAGAGGGGAGAGGAGAAAGAGAGATAAATAGATGTATAGCCTAGTTTAGACAGATAGATAGATACAGAGAGAGAGAGAGAGAGAGAGAGAGAAGAGAGAGAAAGAGAGAGAGAGAGAGAGAGAAAGAGAGAGAAAGAGAGAAAGAGAGAGAGAGAGAGAGAGAGAGAGAGAGAGAGAGAGAGAGAGAGAGAGAGAGAGAGAGAGAGAGAGAGAGAGAGAGAGAGAGAGAGAGAGAGAGAGAGAGAGAGAGAGAGAGAGAGAGAGAGAGAGAGAGAGAGAGAGAGAGAGAGAGAGAGAGAGAGAGAGAGAGAGAGAGAGAGAGAGAGAGAGAATGACTAGTGAGGGTGAGAGGAAAAAGTGGTAGAGGATACTGAAGGTGACCGGGTGGTGTGTCTGGGAAGGGAGTGGAGGGATGGGGGAAGGGAGTGGAAGAGGGTAGGGGAGAGGAAGAGAATGAGGGAGAGGAAGAGACTGAGGGGAGAGGAAGAGACTGAGGGGAGAAGAAGAGACTGAGGGGACAGGAAGAGGGGAGGGGAAGAGTGCAGAAAAATCCAAGAAGGGTGAGTGTCGTCCCCTCCCACACACCTTGGGTTGGAATACACCAACACCAGCCACATGACACTACCGACTTCGCTCCCCTGAGGTAGTAGGGGAAGATGGGGGGGGGGGGATGGGGGGAGTTCAGGGGGACGGGGTGAGATGGAAGGGGGGAAGAGAAAGTTAGGGGAGATGATGGCAGGGGAAGTTGGGGGAGATGGGGCAGGGGAAATGAAGGAGATGAGGACATGAGGAGTCGGGGGGAGTTCGGGGGATTGGGGCGCAGGGAGCGGAGTGTGCAAGGGTCACAGGGAGCGAAGGGGGTCAAGGTGACATGGTAGGGGGACTGGGGGGAGGAATACAATGAGACAGAGAGACAACACGGTAGGTGGGTAGGGTTAGCAGGGGTGACAAGGCAGTGGGAGGGGTAGGGTCAAGCACTGAATTAAATAAAACCTACATGATAATTTTCTCCTTCATAATATTTTGGGTAGCAATATCCACAAAAATTATATAAATCTATGGGATAATCAACGTTATTTATCTTCATCATTTATTTCTATATTTAACAATGAGGGTTAATAAACATACAAAGCAAAAGCCTAAGGAATTTTTAGCTTCATTTTCCCTCAACAATAGTTCCTAAATTTAATAATGTGTCAAGAATTACGCACCGCATCAAAGCCTTTAATTAATGATATACTACATTATATATTCTCCAGTCATCCTCTCTCCCTCCACAGTTCCCCATCCATCATCCTCTCTCATCATCCTCTCTCCTTCCCTTCCTTCTCTTTTTTCCACACTTCCTACCCACCCCTTTCCTATTCCATCCTCCTCCTTCCCCTTTTCCACACTTCCTCCACCAATTCCTATCCACCCCTTTCCCCTTTCATCATCATCTCTCCTTCCATTCCCCACACTTTTCCATCCTTCCCTTTCTTTCCTTCCCCACACTTTTCCATCCTTCCCTTCCTCCCGCCCACCCCTTCCCACTTCCATCATCCATCTTCCTTCCCATCCCATCCTTCCCTTCCCCACACTTTTCCATCATCATTTCTCCTTCCCTTCCTTCTCTCTCCATCCTTCTCTTCCCTTCCCCTTCCCTACACTTTGAGGTAATCCAGCGTCTCTCACCCCACCCACCGAGCGACCCGAACGCCGCCAGCTATTCCAATATTTCTCCTCCACTGTTGTCACATCTTTTCCGTCTTTACTCTTTCCCAATTTGTTAACTTACGTGTCGTAGATTTACATGCATGAGTTATGGGTGAGGGAAATGTTGTGCTCTCCTGCTACATTTATATATATTTCGTATGTATTTATTTTTAGTATTATCTTCATTTTTCTATTTGCTGTGCATTTCCTAATTGTGTCATATATATTCTATTGTTATAAGTTTTGTGGTCAGTTTTCCTGGTCTGCAAATAATAATTAACTTGTATTTTATTTTTAGAAAGAAGTTTATTATATTAAAAAAACAAGCACACCACACACACACACACACTTCCCACTCCATCCCTTGCCTCCTTTCACTCTCTGTCGGGTCTTATTCCCTGAACTTTCACTCTCCTTTTCTCTCCTCGATCCTTAATCTTGCAAGAATCTCCCTCCCTTTCGTATTCTCTTTGCCTCTCCTTTGTATCCTTCCCCCCCCTTTCCTTCTTTACTTTCTTTCCTTTATACTCCTAACATTCCTTCTCTACTCTCTCTCTCTCTCAGTAACAATAATAGACAGTACAGGAACGGGACAACGAAACACAACACAACACAACACATCAAAGACTTTTTCTCTACTAGGCACAGGTTTCATCCCACGCTGTTTACGGTCCAGAAATATATGTAACAACACAAAAACAGACCCCTCCCAATCTTTTATTATTTTTTTCACCTCCTAAGAATAGGATAAAAGGACATTCTGTGTGTGTGTGTGTGTGTGTGTGTGTGTGTGTGTGTGTGTGTGTGTGTGTGTGTGTGTGTGTTGTGTGTTGTGTGTTGTGTGTTGTGTGTTGTGTGTTGCGTGTGTGTGTGTGTGTGTGTGTGTGTGTTGTGTGTGTGTGTGTGTGTGATTTTTTTTTTTACAGTGGCTGATTTATTTTTTGGGGGGACGAAGGGGGGAGGGGGTTTATATGTCCTTCTAAAAGGGATACATGAAAGTCTGTCCCTCGAAGAATACATGAAAGGACGTCCACGATTTTTTTTTTTTTTTTTTTTTTTACTTGTAATTTTCTTGAGAGGCAGAGAGAGGTCCTTCTAAGAATACGTGAATGGGTTTGCCTTGAGATCATTGTGCCTACCTTGAAATACTTGTGTACGAAGAGGTTAGTTAACTGAACCTAACTAACTAAGTAGGCCTACTCCTCTTAATGTGGTACGGTAATTCTTTTTTGGTACATTGGAGTGCCTTAATTCCTCCAAAGTAATGCTAGGAAACAGGACCATAAGAGCAAAAATAATGGGGTTCTGTTGCTTGGAATAGTTTGGAGGATTCAGTTGCTCCAGAATTACCAACACAAAACTTCCTCCTTAACGTCTGCGTATTTTTGTAAATTTTGTAATAGAGTGTTTCGTCCGTCTCTCTGTCTCTCTTATGATGGAATTTTTTTGTAAACTTCATGTGAACTTCAAATCAAAATACGCAAATAATTATAAGAGATACAACGGAATACAAAGAAGGTACAGGCAACAACATATATTCAGGAAATATGAGACATGAGATCAGAATGGACAGGCAAAGTGAGTGATATAGAAGAGAGAGAGAGAGAGAGAGAGGAGAGAGAGAGAGAGAGAGAGAGAGAGAGAGAGAGAGAGAGAGAGAGCAGTGACACACAGCACTTAGCCAAATCCCTGGACCTCGCACGGTACTGCAGGATTTGCCCACTTCAGCTTACACACACACACACACCACACACAAACACACACACACACACACACAAACAAACACACACACACAGCATTGTATAATCCTACTGTTATGTTTTCGTTGTGTGTGCATGTTTGTTTTTTTCAGTAATCTTCTCATCTTACACTCTACGGAAAAATCCCTTAATATTTGACGAAAAAATCCCTTAATATTTGACGAAAAAATCCCTTAATATTTGACTTTGTTGAACATTTTCTCTGACTGTTTACATCTCTTTGGCTTGTTGTAGGTTTTAAGTCACGTGTCGAGAGTTCCTCATATCACTCCATTTTTATATTATGGTTTTTTGTCATTTGCTTTGTCTGTGCAGTTGCTCAGGACTAAATACACACACACACACACACACACACACACACACACACACACACACACAGTCAAAGTCAAAGCTTCATGAAGTTTTATGTCCAATGTCAAAACATACTATTATTATACTGTATATAATAATTATAGACAATATACATACCGGTTACATACAAATATATACACCTTCCATATCCCTGGGTACATTCAGTTGAAATTGACTAGCCTACTCACCGACTCTCATTATCAAATTCCCTATCTCATTATTTCCTACGCCTTCATTATCCAACCCCTCCTCCTCCTCCTCCTCCTCCTCCTCCTCCTCCTCCTCTCCTTATCTCCTTCCTCATTACCACATATTACTTCTCTCATTACATCCTCATATTGTCTCATATAACTTCTTCCTCCGACAGTCCCTATTACCTTACTGCTTCCCTCATTACCTCCTCCACCTCCTCCTCTTCCCTCATTACCTCCTCCTCCACCTCCTCCTCTTCCTTCATTACCCCATCCATCTCTCTCATAACCACATCTTTTCTTCCCTCATTATTTCCTCTTCTCTTTATTCCTTCATTACCCCATCCACCTCTTCTCATAACCACATCTCTTCTCCCCTCATTACCTCCACCTCCACCCTCATTATCACACCTCCTCACACTTTAATCAGAGGACAAAAACTTTCATCTCCTCTGTAATCACCACGACCCACCGACTGACTGACTGACTGACTGACTGTCGCCATTTTACCAAAGCTAAAATTAACAGTAAATTCAATTTCCTCGGAAGGTCTCTGGGTACTGAAGTGTTTGCATCCTTGATTACCACTCGCTCCGCTGCCTCCCTCGCCAAAATTTGCTGCAAAGAGTTATTAGAGCACTCGGCCGAATTGTCTGCATGTCTCCGTGTTGAAATTGCAGTAAGGGCTTTCATTCAGGGGTTATTTAATACACCTTTGGTACATTAGGGTGCCTTGATTCCTCCAATGTATGCCGGGAAACAGGAACGGGTTGACAAAAATAACAAGTGGTCTGGTGCTTGGAATAACCAGGAGGAATCAGTTGCTCACATTACCAACGACACTTTAACTTTCTTTCTCTTTACGTTATTCGGTCATGGTATTGTTGCAAGAGTTTATTGCCCACTCAAATCTGTTTTTTTTTTTATGTTAAAGAATTACTCACCACACTCAGAGCTGTTATGTAAATATTAAAGTTGTTCCAATAATTATTACAGTTCTCGGTTACCTATCTATCTATCTATCTATCTATCTATCTATCTATCTATCTATCTATCCAGTTACTCACATATCCCATACTTATTATTCATCTCTATTCATCCATGTATCCATCCATCCATTCACTCATTCATCAATGTATTTATAGTTATCGATCTATCTGTTAATCGAAAAATCTAGCCTATTTAAATATATACCAGTCCACCTCTTCTGTCTATCTACCTACTTGTCTACCAACCTATCCATTCAACTAACAATCCATTCATCTATCCATCCGTTTCCCCATCCAAGAACATTTTAATTTGGCCAGAAAGAGCCAGTAAACAAGGAAGGTTTTCTCTGCCTCTCCTTTCCATCCCGTGAGCACACAGTAGAAGAATATAGACCCCCTCTTCCAATCTCTCTCTCTCTCTCTCTCTCTCTCTCTCTCTCTCTCTCCTCTCTCTCTCTTCTCCTCTCTCTCTCTCTCTCTCTCTCTCTCTCTCTCTCCTCTCTCACACACACAATATAAACCCATTCATTATAATCCCTAGGAGTTGTAGCATGGGTTATAGATTATTACTATTCTATCATACCCACTCAAGACAATTTTTTTTATGACGTCAAAATATAAACAAACCTAATAAGAGCGAGTCATGTCTGTCATGTTCAGTGGTCTAATAAATTAACAGGAAGAACACTGACGTCTTCCCAAAATTAACCAACAGTACAGTACAGTTTCCCTTCTCTACCAGATCCTCTATTAAGGGGAGGGTAGAGTTCTGACATTTTTGGAGATTACGATTCCTCCAAATTATTCCAGGCAACAGGATACCATTATTTTATTTTTTCTTTATCTGGGTGTGTTTTCTGGCATACTTTGGAGGAATCAAGGCACTGTAATGTACCAAAAGTATACTCTCCCCTTAATTAAGTAACACTGAGGTTCCTGTCTCCTGCATAGTTGGGAAGATTCATTAGCTCCCCAGTTCACCACACGAGCATTTCCCCTTCTAAATAATAATACAGTGAAATTGGTAACGCTATAGTGATTACAGTACACTACTATTCCTTTCCTTCCCCTTTTTGTTTTTTCATGCATATATTTCCCTTCCACTTTTATTTCCTTTCACTTTTATTTCCTTTCACTTTTATTTCCTTTCACTTTTATTTCCTTCCACTTTTATTTCCTTCCACTTTTATTTCTTTCCACTTTTATTTCCTTCCACTTTTTTTTATGCATATATTTCCCTTTCTCCTTGTTTATCTCCTCTTTATTTCCTATTAAGGGGAGATTCTCTTGTTGGTAAATTGAAGGCTACTGATTCCTCCTAAGTATACCAGTAAACACACGTCCTCTAAGGTACTAATAGGGGCTCTGTTTCATGGCATAGTTTGGAGGAATCGGAGACCTTTCCATTCACCAAAACAACAACAACAACATAAATCTCCCTGTAAGTGGAATGTGCATAATTTATTTGGTCAGTACACTAGGCGGCGACTACTTACTTACACTAAAGAGAGAGATATTTTGATATTTTTGATATTTTATTATTAGCCTTGTTTTACAAATGGTACATTTAAATTACAAAATACATTATTATTCAAAAAGGCATTGGTCTATTAAGCCGAAGCTTTTGTATAGACCTTATTTATATACATCACAAAATACCTGGCGCACATGTGTTTATCCTAACTCTATCTTTTATTACATACACATACATACATACACACACACATACATACATATACATATACATATATACACACATACACATATACATACATATATACACACACACACACACATATACATACATATATATATATATATATATATTAGTACAACAATGTCTTATTAGCTAACATTCATATCTTTGAAATAATGAACATCTTACTTTATTTTTAAACAAGATAATAGAGGTTTGTGACTTAGTTTGGTGAGGGAGGTTGTTCCACTCTCTTACTCCCCTCAC
>JAWZYT010004647.1:0-10000 GCA_034508575.1 Petrolisthes manimaculis
GTGGTAAGGAGGCATTAATTTGGTTCTATCTATCAATTTCAACTGTTCCTCAATTCCTTCTATATTTTTCATACTTGTTGCCCCATGCTCTCTAACACCTTCTATCTCGTTCTACAGGGTCGTCTAGGTTTTGTTTCATCCTCAAATCTCAATCTCTCTCTTTCTCTCTCTCTCTCTCTCTCTCTCTCTCTCTCTCTCTCTCTCTCTCTCTCTCTCTCTCTCTCTCTCTCTCTCTCTCTTTCCTATTTACGTCACAAGTCTTCCTTCCACTGTTCCTGCTCTCTGAATATTCCCCCCCCCCCTCTCCATCAAGGGAGGGAGAGAGAAATCATTTTTCCTTCCTTCCTTCCTCTAATTTGCCTCCTACATCAGGCCAGAAGATGCTCTCCCTCATTTCTCTCTCTGTCTCTCTTCCTCCACTGAGCTCGGCTTATATTCGGAGAGCAGAGGAAGGATGTGGGAGTGAAGAAGAAAGAGTGAATAGAAGGGAAAATGATTATTCATGAATGTGAACGTCATTATGTAAAGTATAGTCAATTTTATATTTCATTCAGTTTGCAAAATCTATTAATAATTAATTCACTGTCTTATATTGTTTTATCCCGGGAAAATAATAATAATAATAATAACAATAATAATAATAATAATACTAATACTAATAATAATAATAACAATAATAACAACAATAATAATAATAATACTAATACTAATAATAATAACTTCCTCTTGTTATGTAAGGGTTGTGTGTCGGTCTGTGGAAAGTTAATATCATCTATCAGTCTGTCTGTTTTTTCCAGTATTTACCTTTTTCTACTTTTGCCTGCTATATTCCTCCTTTCCCTTCTCCTTAGCTCCAGTATTCTCTTCTCTTCTCTTCCCTTCCTCCACCTCCACAGCTTCTCCGTTCACCTTCTCTTAATTCTCTTCCTCCAGCATCTTCCTTCCTCCACCTCCACCACAAAAGCTTCTCCATTCTCCTCTCGTCTTCCACCTCCTCCATTCTCTAATCTTCCTCCACCTTCCTCCCTTTTCTTCTCCTGCTCTTCTCTTTCTCCACCTCCACTACAGAAACTTCTCCATTCTCTTTACTTCTTCCGCCTCCCTCCCTTTCGCCCTCTTTTCTTCTCCTCCTCCTTCTCTTCTTCTCTTTCCCTACCTTCTCCATTCTCTTATCTTCCTCCTCCTCCCCCCCTTTCTTCTCCTCCTCTTCTTCTCTTTCTCCAGCTGTCCCTCCACCTCCCAACGCCATAAAATAGGGCACTCTGCTGGGAGGCCTCCGTCGCTCCTTGAATACTGATAATACCATCTATCTTTCTCCTTGTGTGTCTCTTATCTCTCTCTCTCTCTCTCTCTCTCTCTCTCTCTCTCTCTCTCTCTCTCTCTCTCTCTCTCTGTGTGTGTGTGTGTGTGTATGTGTGTGTGTGTGTGTGTGTAACTGTGTGTCTGTCTGTCTATCTGTCATACACACACAACCACACACACACACATTTTTGTCGCGATATCTTTCTCGAACACAATATAATTCAGTGAACTCCTTGTAACTAACTCACTCACTCACTCACTCACTCTCTCTCTCTCTCTCTCTCTTTCTCTCTCTCTCTCTTCTCCTCTCTCTCTCTCTCTCTCGTTATTTCCACCACTCGTACACTCTTTCCATGTCTCATATTTTCCATCCGTAATTCATCTCTTAATTAATTTCACCAGAATCTCTTCGTCTTTGTTATACATGTTTGTCTCTTTGCTTCTGTTTGTGTTCCTTGTATTTGCTAACCTTGGTTCAATTATATTCGCCTGTGTCTGTCTGTCTGTCTGTCTGTCTGTGTGTGTCTGTCTGTCTGTTTGTTGTATTTGTTTGTTCATTACCTTCCTCACATCATCCTGGTGTACTCTCCGTCTGTTTACCAATTTTCCTCTTTATATCTTGTTATGTTCTTTGTTTGTCTGCATATTTGTGTTTTCCTGCCTTCATTTTAATTTTCCTTTGTCGTGTGTTTTCTGTTTACCTGTTTATCTGTCTCTCTGTCAGTCTGTCTTCTATCTTACTATCTATTTCCAATTTATGCATGCATGTATATAATGTATATCCTACCTCCCACCATCCAAGATATGTATGAATGAATGTATGTATGTATGTATAGTCTACCTCCCACCTTCCCTGTACAGTCAAATAGTAAAGTCATGTACCTTGCCACCAGAGGTCAGTGATATATGTCTCTTGAAGTACAGGTCAATGTATAGTTCCCACGTAGGTCATGTGTGTGTTGTGAAAAGTAAACAAACTCTTCACAAAGCAGCCGTGTGATTACAGTGACATCTGGTGGTGATAACGGACACGTGTACATTACAATATGAGTGTACGGTACTGTCTTTTTTTTTTTCATCCGTCTCTCTATCTGCCTGACTGTCTCCTACCTTTCCTGTGTATTTCCTGTCTGTATGTATGTCTATTTCCCTGTCTATCTGTATGTCTGTTCACCAAGCACTTCTCCCTGTCTGTCTGTAGGTCTGCATGTTCACCAAGCACTTCTTCCTATCTGTCTGTATGTCTGTTCACCAAGCACTTCTTCCTATCTGTCTGTATGTCTGTTCACCAAGCACTTTTTCCTATCTGTCTGTATGTCTGTTCACCAAGCACTTCTTTGTATCTGTCTGTATGTCTGTTCACCAAGCACTTCTCCCTGTCTGTCTGTATGTCTGTCTGCTACACCCGTCAGTATGTAGGAGTGTTGGTTTCCAGCGTTGAATTTTTCGTCTCTCGGTATATTTTTCTCGACTGTCTGTCTGTCTGTCTGTCTCGGTTTGGGTTCACCTGCTTGTCTCCCTAATTAAGTCTGTCTGTCTTTCTGTCTGTTTGTCTGTCGCCCTGATGTGCTTTCGACCCCAAGCTTGTTAGTGTGTGTGTGTGTGTGTGTGTGTGTGTGTGTGTGTGTGTGTGTGTGTGTGTGTGTTATATTTGCGTGTTTATGTTCGTCTAATATTCTATACGCTATTGCTTTTGTTATCATCAGTGTTTATCATCATTGCATAACATTAACATCTATCATCATTATCATCTTTTGTCTTATCAGTCTTTTTCTAGAGGTAAAATGGCTGCAGTTATTACACACATCCATATTCATGCGTATAACACTGATGTATGTATGTATGTATGTATGTATGTATGTATGTATGTATGTATGTATGTATGTATGTATGTATGTAGCTTCATTGTTGTTGTGATATCATCTATAACCATCACCTTGTCCGTCAAAGGATCAGGTGAATATTTTAACTAACTTTCCCTTACTACACACAAGGAGGTAATAATATACGTTTGGTATAATCATAGGAGATTAGCTGTTGTTCTAAACTACTGTATGTATGCAAAGCTAAATAAAGATCAAATCGAACTAATTAAGGCAGTTTGTTTCTTGGACCCATCAGGGGGAAATTGTTACTATAAATTTACCCAGACTGTATTACCTCCTTCATTACAAGTGGCGGCCAAATGCAATCCCGGTCTTAATTACTGGTAACCTGGTCGTCCCCTAATGGTGTGCTGTAGGACTCCCCCGTGACCTCTGCTGACTCACACGAAAGGCGAAGCAAACGGAACCACTTCTCTAATTATTCCGCTGAAGGTCAGGAATTGGACGAAAACTGAAGCTGCCTCGATAAATGATGTAGACTATATAAATGGATAAGTAATACAACACCGTATATAGGAGGAGGAGAAGCCTTTATTGACGACCTTTTTCTACTACGTTTTACTTATTTAGGTCAAAAACTTCTCATGCGGTGGTAGTCTTAATCCATATATTCTATGAAGGTAAAGAATATTTATAAGAACTATAACTGTTGATGATCGTAATTTTGATTCGCAAGATTTTTGCCAATGACTCTATCTCATTCATCTGACGTAGGACATGTGCTCGTGGTCATACAACAGAGTATAGAGTGTATCAACCAGAGTATCCTAAACTGGAAAGGCGGATGATATGACCTCTTTAAGACTGGCTCTGGGATTAGGGCAGGTGGTGTGGGGGGATATGCAGTAAGGGAGGAGTGGGTGTGGCACAGGCTATTCCTATACCTACCACACCATGACCAGCTCTGATGCAATACATATAGAGACAACTAGCTCAAATACAAAAACTAGTAGGCCTATGTATAGTCGCAGCACAGTTCTAGATCAGGGTGAAAGGGAAAATCTGGTCAAGGATTATGTGCAGCGTCTGTACTGTACATTCCTCTGCTACAAAGTTACAAGGACAAACTACTACTACTACTACTACTACTACTACTACTACTACTACTACTAGTATTACAACACACTACTCCTATGCTAATAATACAAGTACATTCTTCTGTTAACATACAAAAACAATGACAACTGCTACAAACTGCTACTACAAATAATAGCTCTCCTACAAATACAAGCTATTCCCTCAGACTATTCCTCTACTACAAATACAAGTAGGTACATACATTCCACAGCTATACATAATATCACAAGCACAAATACAAACTATTCCTTCAAACTATTCCTCAGCTACAAATACAAGTGGTAAAACTGGCTTCCCCGGAGGTCCAATTTGAGGTCATTGTGTGGAGGTCTGGCCGCTCGTTATTGTCATTACCTGCCCCACTTACCTGGCTCTCCCTCCACCTCTTCTTGGGTGTGGGTGGGTGGGGGGGGAGGGAAGGGGAATTTGTTGGGGAATGAAAGAACGAGAGAGAGTTATAGTGGTGGAGGAATGAGGAACAGAATGGAGGGAGAATATGAAGAAGTAGTGAAGGGAAAATAAATGGGAAATAAAGAAGTGAGAGGATGTGTAAAAGAAGAAAATGCTGAGAGAGTGAAAAGAGGAAAGGGGTATGAGAAAAGTGTCGGTGAGGGAAAAAATGAAGGGAGTTTATTATGGATAAGGATTGAAAGGTGGGAGGGACATTGAATTGAGAGAAAGGGAAAACACAGATGGAGAGGGAACGGTGGGAGGGAGAATGAAGAGGGGCGAGGGAAAAAAGGGAGGGAGATTACGGATAGGGAGGGATAGGAGGGAAGGAGGGTGAATATTATTAAGAGTACGATTACAGAGCAGATTTGTGCAATATATCACCGCTTACTAAGTCAAAGCTACACACTACAGTAAATATATACTCATCCATATGTATCATCCCTTCCTTCTACTTAACCAATACAATCTCAATCTGCTTTCCTCGTCCACTACTATTCTACTCACTCATTCATCCTTCTTTACCATCAAAATATCAATCTGCTTCAGTAATTCACTCTGTCTCATTCACTCATTATTCTCCATAGCCCAAAATATCTCAATCCACTTCACTTAGCCCAAAATATCTCAATTCACTTCCCTCTCTCGTTCACACATTCTCACTCACTTATTTTCCTTAGCCAACAAAATCTCAATCCACTTCCCTCGTCCAATACTACTCACTCACTCACTCATTCTCCTTACCCAATGAAATCTCAATTCACTTCCCTCTCTCGTTCACTCAGTCTCACTCACTTACTTTTCCTTAACCAATAAAATCTCAATCCACTTCCCTCCCTCGTCCACTCAGTCTCACTCCTTCACCCACTCGCTGCCTTCCTCTCCCTCCGGTCTGCCCTATACCGTACACGATGACACTGACCTCTGGCAAAGGATGTGACTTTATATTTTCTCTATTTTCTATATTTTCTTCTTTTCTGTCCGCCTGTCTGTCTGTGGGTTGTGTTGGTGTGCGTGGTCAGGGGCTCACTAACCCAATCTGCATACAATGGTCCCTTTCCCAACACGACTCCATTATTTACTTACTGTTAGGTCCGGGGAGAAGCGCCCCCTTCCTTTTATACCAGCATTTCTTATTTTGTTATTATTGTTGTTGTTATTATTGCTACTGAACTTTTCTACCATTTTTTTATTTTATTATTGTTGTTATTATTATTACTGCTACTAAAGTTACTATTGTTGTTAGGCTAATAAGATTATTTTATTTTTGTTATCATATCATTTTTTATGATAATGGTGATGACGATGATACTGATTATGATGATGATTATTATGATTGTAAAGATTAATATCAGTAGTACCATAGTAGTAGTAGTGTCAAAGTACTAATCCGGAGCAACTAAATCCTTGAAACTAATCCAAAGCAACAGTCCACCATTAATTATGTTAATGTGGTTCTGATTCCCGGTATACTTTGGAGAAATCAAGTCACTCTAATATAATGTACAGTGGAGTTAGTTTGACAGACCTCTATGTTAGCATTAGTACAATTAACTCCTTACCAAGGTATATAGAATACACTGATGTTATGATCACCAAGGTATTATTAATCTGGCCACACTTCAACAACTATTGTGTCAGGCTGGTGGTAACAAAGAACTCACTCACTCATTCACTCACTCACTCACTCACTCACTCACTCACTCACACAAACACTCACTCACTCACTCACTCACTCTCTCTCTCTCTCTCTCTCTCTCTCTCTCTCTCTCTCTCTCTCTCTCTCTCACATATTCACGTTGTTCGTCCAGGAGCCAACCAACCAACTTGTCCATATTTCAATTCCAGCCACCTAAATTATTTTCATGTGGTGGCAGATGTAATTCCACAGAGTACAATGGAACCAAATTAGAATGCACACAAAAGGCTCTTCAGGGGGAACATTTTGGACGGTATGTTTTTCTCTGGGATCGCTCGGTAATATAATAATAACACCGTACTATTAGGAATAACATCATAACATTAGTAACATCATCAGTACCAACAAACCTTAGTATTGCTATTAGAAGATGTTTCATGTGTTGTGGTGATGTATAGGTCAGTCCGTTGTGTGGTGGTGGTGTTGGTGCACATGTTTATATTTACATTTGCAAAACCTTAACGTCAAATAATCATATCCAACTGAAAGAAATTTTCATATTACCAATTTTCCATTTATATGAAACAGTTCCGTTGAATGGTAGTCGGAGATTAAACTCGCTTGATCCTTTAAGATCTCCAAAATTGCTCAAGGGAGTTTTATCTCTCGTCACACAAGTTGGGATGACTTCTCCCTGTTATCTATAAAAATAAATAATTAAATAAGCTCTATAATTATTCACAAAAAACTGTAATTACTATTGATCAAAATTAGAATGAAATTCACAATTTACCCTCTATTCCCTCGTGATGACCAATGGTCACTCTCCTTTAATTAATAACACAGATGAGGGGATAAATATATATATATATATATGTCGGTACTCGTCTACAATTTTCTAAAATATAAAATCCAATCACGTTTGCATTTTCATTGAAAAAAGTGGTGGTCGAAAGAGCTCGAGGGATCTGTGTGTGTGTGTGTGTGTGTGTCTGTGTGTGTGTGTGTGTGTGTGTTTGAAGAGACCCAGCTGTGTGTCATGTAGACTCCAACACCACTACGTCAGCGTGAAGATATGGTATGTAAACACTGGTGCCAATAACTTCCCTTCAGTCGTGTGTGCATTGAAAGGGATGTGGGAAGAACCTTGTATTTATACTTATCTATCTATATACAGTATCTATCTTTGTATATATAGATCTCTCTCTCTCACACATACACACACACACACACACACACACACACACACACACACACACACACACACACACACGCACACACACACACACACACACACAACTTCTTTATGAATCAACGGGACAAACTTATCGAGGCGGTATAGTTGACAGTGGGAACTTATGGAATAACTCGTTTCAATACTCACAAACTTTTCACATCTTCAGTTGTATTTCTTTTCGACTTTTGGTTTATATCACTGTCATATCTTTTTCCATCCTAAATCTATATGATAATACTTCCTTTTCCTACCGATCCGTCGAAACTTTTCCCGTCTGTATGTATGTATCTTTGCACCCACAGGTCTGGTCACCTATCAAATACTATTATATTCTCTTGATCCCTTCCATACACTATACCACCAAGAAGGAAGTATGGGTGATTAGGGCAGCTCTCTTTTATTCTCCTTATTTATTTCCTTTCTATTTGCGAACGCCCAGATTAATTTTTCGGATCGGATCGCATTAGTGAGAATAACAGCCGTGGTGCCGAGGAGAGGAAAGCCACACCAGCCAACACAATGGCAGAGGGTCGGGTGGGTCGGGTCGAGGGAAAGAGACGGCAGAGAAAGTGTAAACAAAAAGTCCCCCACATCGACACGGCGTGAAACCTGCACCATCACTCGGAAAATACAAAAAATATATATATGATAGTTGGTCTACTGTATTTTGGTGGCCTTGTTTATTCCATTCTTGACTCGGGTGGGAAATACGTATCAGATCAGGACAGGGATTTTTTCGTGGCATAAGAGATTAATCATTTTTGTTCATCCATAAAATATGTATTGGGTCGAGTGGGTTATACACTTGTGGTAAACTGTGGTCAAACTGATTTCACCAACCAAAGAAACAGATGAAATTAATCATATTACCGTAGCCTGTTGCCTGAAGGGAATAATTTGGCGGAATCGGCTACATCAATTCTAACAACACCAATATTTCTTTTCCTTAAACACATACTTGTATATGACTCAGAGTCGCTTCAACTACTGTATATGTTTGCTTGTTTGCCTGCCACGTGTTGCAGGAGTCAGTGAGGAAGTTGAAGGTGAGTGAGTGAGTGAGTGCTGAGTCAGTGTGTGTTGCTGCACAGGTGACGCTCATTGTGGCCGCCTGCTGGAGGAGAACAGTTTATGACATGTTTTCCCGATACCGCGATGACAATGATTCCAGCGTATATACAGTTGTAGTTGTCTGTGGTGCAGGTGTTGGTGTTGGTGTTGATGGGATTCTCTTTCCGTATTCATATATCACGAGAAGTAGCCGATATGACGTAAGAAAGTAATATTTCTTTTGAGTAACTTGGAAGGCTATAATTATATACTAATACCTTCAAACTATGTCAGAAAATAGATAGCTTTAGTCGCACCATGAGAGTCACGTGAGCTTCCATAATATCCCCCCATAAACTTCCACACTGGGAAAATAAACTGCAAGAATAGCGATGTGCGGTCTCAGAATTGCGACTCTTTTTAAGGGTTTGGTGAATGAGGTCGTAAATAAGAAGGGTGGTGGTGGGAGGAGAAGGGAGAGTGGTTGGGAGGGGACTGGTGGAGAAGGGATAGTGATTGGGATTGGACTGGTGGAGAAGGGAGACTGATTGGGATTGGACTGGTGGAGAAGGGAGACTGATTGGGAGGGGCCTGTGGGAGAGAGGCGTGGTACAAGCAATTATATGATGGAGTAATTTAAGGGGAGTGTACACTTCTGTTACATTCGAGTACCTTGATTCATCCAATGTATGCCAATGTATGCCATGAACAAAAATAATGGTGGCCTGTTGCTGGGAATAGTTTGGAGGAATCATTATCTCCAAAAATGCCAAAACTATAACTTCCCCTTAAGGTTGTCAGCCAGTGTTGTAATGTTGACCTCATTACACGCCGGGGGTGAAGCTCAAGGTGGTGCGTGGGGACCGGGTCAGGGTTGGGGCATAGAGTGTGGGGTGGTGCCGGAAGCGTAAATAATAATCCCTAACCAACAACTTAACACCATGCATCAATCAATATATACTCTGTCACTTGCTATAATTATATTTTACCACTATATCTTCCCTATTAACTCCCCTCCTTATCTATATACCCTTGGAATAAAAGGCCCATCCCCACCCTTGGGTTTGGTTTGAGGTTACACACCAGCTGGCAATTCTCTTCCTTGCTTGTTTTGTGCACATTTTAAATCGATTTGCAACAGTCCACCATTATTGTTGTTCATCTGGTGCTGTTTCCTGGCCTCTTTTGAAAAATCAATGTGCTCAAATGTACCTTAAGGGGAATATACTTGGAGTTATTACTTTAGTATGAATGTGATTTATTTCCTGTACCGCCATATTGTAACTGTACAATATTTATTACTTGTGTTCATCCTAGAAAGAAAAAATATAATTCGTCAAAACAGACATTTTCTCTGAA
>JAWZYT010004647.1:15000-40302 GCA_034508575.1 Petrolisthes manimaculis
GTGGGTGAGGGGTTGCAGAAGATGAGGTGGGGGTGTTGGGCTTTTTTTTTCTGAGGTTATGGGTGTGGGGTTATGGTGGGGTGCATTGGGGTTGGTGGGGGTCGTTGGGGTGTAGGTGTGAGTGGGTGGGTGCATAGGGGTTTACTAGGGTGGTGTGGGTTGGGGGTTTGTTTTGTGAAGTGGAATTTGAAGATGGGGTATGTATGCTAGAGGGGGTTGGAGTTGGGATTGATGAGGTAAAGGATAGGATTGTTATGAAAAGGGTGATAGTTGCTGTATTGGTAGTGGTGGGTGGTTGGAAGGTTTCTGGGATTAGGTGGGGGTCGGTGGGATCAGGGTGAGGATGGGGATAAGGTAGGATTTGTTGGGGGATAGGAAGAGGGAGGGAGGGAAGATGGGTATGTGTCAGGTTGAGGATAAGGAAGGATTGTCATCGTGGTCCCTGTCTTGCACATAGATGGAAGAGGAAAAGGAAAAATGAGTGTAAAATGAGGAAAAGGGAAAATGAGTTGGTAGGGTTGAGGTATTGCAGGAGGGAATGTGGGAGGAGTTCATCAGGGTAATAAGAGTATTCTGTGAGGTCTGGAAGGGTAGGGGTTATGAGGGAATATTAGTAGGATCTTTCAGGGTAAAAGAATACAAAAAATAAATAATATTGGTGTGGCCAGTGTAAGAGGAGATGAGACGAAGTGGGGTGAGGGAAGGTGACTGTGAGGGTGTTTGTTGGAGGGAAGAGAGAATGAAGAAGGGTTACTGGGATCATAATAGTGTCAGACAATGAAATGAATGATACTGAGAGAGAGAGAGAGAGAGAGAGAGAGAGAGAGAGAGAGAGAGAGAGAGAGAGAGAGCCAGAACAATGCATTATGAGAACAGTTCACGGGTGGATGACTCTCACTTCCTAAACAACAATAACACTGCGGCTTCACCACCATCACAGAAAACGGTGCTCTTTACAGGGGGAACCTCGGCCTTTTGTATTGCCCGCCGGGAGGAAGTCGGCGATTTTCAGAGTCCTTTCATCTCGCCTTTCATTAGTGCGAGTTCCGGATGAATCTATTTATTTTCGCATTTTACCCTGGATTATATATGAATTCCGTATGAGTCTGTCTGTCTCCTCACACTTCCTTTCATTGCTGTGAGCTCTTATTAAATTATTTTCCTCATTCTCTCATTCATTACTGACAGTGACACTTATTTGTTTATACATATTTCCCTAGTGGTTCCTGCATTTCAAGTGAGTGTATGAACCTTTTAACTACAGGAGGGTGTATTGTTGTTAAAGTGAACCTGCCTGTGATGTTTAGGTGAGTATTGTCAGCCTCCACACATCATCCCTCTATCGTTTGTGTTATTGAATTGTGTGTTCATCTCATCACTTCATCACTCTTATCTGCAGCCCCATCCATTGGCAACCTATTCCTTCTCCTTTCATATATAACAATCATTGCCACTGTTACAACCACAATAACTATAACCAACAACAACACTACCGTCACCACCACTATCAATATTACCACCACCACCACCATTATTATTATTATTTTGACTGATCACCACTACCACCATTATTACCACCACCACCACCACCACCTCCACCAGTACCACCACCTCCACCAGAATTACTATCACAAACATTATTATTACCACCAGAACCACCAAATCATCACTATTACCATCACTAACACTACCTCTACCACCACCACCATCATCATAACTATTACCACCACCACCACCACCACCACCACCACCATCATCATCACTATTACCATCACTAACACCACCTTCACCACTATACCACCACCACCGCTGGCCAGTTATCACAACGAGCAGTAATGTCCCTGAGTATCAAAGGCAGAGTTTATTACTGTGTAAATGGAGGTGTTCATTGGACCTGGAATGTAATTATCCCCACCGGCGGGGCTACATGGCTAGGGGCACAGGGGGGTGGGGGGTGGAAAGGGGAATGGGGGTCACCTTAATTGTATAAACGGCCGGACCACTTGCTACAGGACCAAAAGGGGTGGGGGTGATTTAGGATGAAGGGGAGGGGGGCAGGTGGTGAGTATGTAGGATGAGAGGTACGACGAAGGGAGGGAAGGTGGATATAGAATGACTGGAACAGGGGGGGGAGGTGACTGAGGTTGTAGGATGATGGGAGGAGGAGGGGCAGTGAGGTTATAGGATGAGGGGGAGGTGAGGAGGTGAAGTAATTGGATAAGGGGGACGGGGGTGGGGTTGTGGGGAGGTAACCTTAACTACATGAAGGGCCACACGTCTCTTGGTACAACTATACATATCATTGGGAATATAATACATGCTGGGGGGTTCAGGGGAAGGGGTCAACTTAATTAAGGGGGTCGATTTAATTCACAGTTTATTGGTGAATTGAAGGGCGAATGATTCCTTCCAACTATGCTATATAACAGATCCCCTACACAAAAATATATATACTGAAGGGATCTGTTGCCTGTCATAGCCTAGTCTTGATGAAGCAGTAACTTTCCAATTCGGCCACATCAAATGACATCCTTAATTATTGTAGCCTACACACGAGTAAACCATTTGCCACACAGCGACGGGAGGGTAATGTAACTGGGTAGGTGTATAATCAGCTGCCAGTCCACTAATACGTGTACATAATTATATAAACAAACTATTATCATCAACATCAACATCATCACCATCATCATCATTTATTCTTTTCCCTTCCTTTCCATTTTCACTGGAACGTAACCTAAACTAACTTAACATTTTATCATTAAACCTCTTCTAACCAACCCTCTTATACTTCAACAACAAAACTTACTACAGTACATATCCTTCTCTTTTGGGAATAGTATACTTTTGGTACATTAGAGAGCCTAGATTCCTCCAAAGCATGCCATGAAACAGGACCTGATTAACAATAATTATGGTGGCCTGTTGCTTGGAATAGTCTGGAGAAATCAGTCGCTTCAGATTTGCCAAACACTTTACTTCCCCTTTAATTTACACTCACCTCTTTCTTCTCCTTCATACGCCTACCTTACTCACCATTTTCCCATCCATTCCATTTACATTTACATCTCCTTTATTCACCATTCAGTCTTTGCTGTCGAGTACTTTCCCTCAGTCCTGCAAAATTAAAAAAAATCCTCCGAAACTACACACACACACACAACCAACCCACTCACCACCTCACCCTATCAACTACCTTTATTCCCTAACCCCATTACCTCCATTGGCTCTCCCATGCACTAAGCCTCATTTCCATTCTCTCACTCCATCTCCCTTCACCCATTTCACTCACTGCCCCTCACTTCTATTCATTCTCAGCCTAACACTTTCCTAATTCCCCATTTTCCATACCTTTGTGCAATGTTCCTTAAGGGGAGATTTTTCTGTGTTGGTGAATTGGAAGGTCTCTGCTGATTCCTCCAAACTATGCCAAGAAACAAATCCCCTTTTTTGTACCATTGAGGGCGTTTACTTTCTGGCCAAAAACAAGAGAATCTCACCTCATCATGACGTTAATTGGAGATGAGCGACAGAGGTTTTGTTAGTTGGTCTGTTTGTATAGACTTGTGTTTGTATTCTCCTTTGACAGCTTCATTCCTTACCTTCCCTGCACCTCCTGACCCCATTCATTCTTTTATCCATTCATTCATTCATTCATTTCCTAATTTCTCATTTATCAATCATTCTTTATTTCTTTATCCATTCATTCATTTCCTAATTTCTCATCTATCAACCATTATTTATTTCTTTATCCATTCATTCATTTCCTAATTTCACATCTATCAATCATTCTTTCTTTCTTTATCCATTCATTCATTTCCTAATTTCACATCTATCAACTATTCATTCTTTCTTTATGACTTCATTAATTTTACACTATTCGCTCACCCCCTTGCACTCCCTGGTCGTAACTTCTCTTATTCCCACTCCTCCTCCTCGTTATTCCTCTCATCCCACTCATCTCTCCCACTCCCTCATGCACCTCACCCACCCATTTACATTTCCTTTCCCCCACACCGTCGTTTCCCTCCCACAAGCTTAAAATAATTACATTTGCATAGTTACCCCCCACGGCCTCTCCCCTCACTCATATCACTTGTGGAGAGAGAGAGAGAGAGAGAGAGAGAGAGAGAGAGAGAGAGAGAGAGAGAGAGAGAGAGAGAGAGAGAGAGAGAGAGAGAGAGAGAGAGAGAGAGAGAGAGAGAGAGAGAGAGAGAGAGTTACATAGAGTTACATAGAATCACAGACCACAACAGACCTTACGGTCCACACGGGGTGATCTGATTAGAAGGTTACTGGTAGAGAATGAATATCTCCCCAGTGATAGTCGTAGGTAAGAATAGCAAAGTAGCAGGCTCTCTCCCCACCCTCCAATCCCTCCTGCCTGAGCCGTACTGGAAATAAAGTTAGGAGTCAGAACCTTGTGGAGTTGGTAAAGAGAAAACTCCACAAGGAAATTTTATAGGAAAGATAGAAAGTAGTTGAAATTTGGCTAACTTGCCACCTGTAATGGGCAAAAAAATTATTCATTAGTAAACATCGAAAGTCGGGGATTAGATGCAAGGTGTTTATCAAGGCGACGTTTGAAGCTGTCTACTGTGTTACATTCTATTACGTTACGGGGAAGCCCATTCCATAAGTTGACGACTCGGTTAAAAAAGAAATTCTTGGATTCGTGTGAGTTAAAAGATTTACCTATGATTTTACAGCCATTACCTCTCGTGTAGTTTGATTGATCGATATTGAAATATTTGTTGCAGTCCATATTATCTATGCCTTTGATTATTTTGAATACCTGGATTAAGTCGCCTCTCAATCTACGTTGTGCTAATGGGAATAGATTCAATTTATTTAGCCGCTCTTCATACGTTTTGTTTCGTAGACATGGTATCATTTTAGTAACTCTACGTTGGACTCGTTCCAATTTTACTATATCTTTCTGGTAGTACGGGCACCAGGCTTGGACACAATATTCCATAAGGGGACGGACCAAGGAATTATACAAAGTGAGGATTGTATCTTTAGACTTATACTCGAATGCTCTGCCAATAAAGCCGATAGTTTTATTTGCTTTCTTAATTACTTCCGTACATTGCTGACTGGGTTTTAGGTTACTTGATATTGTGACCCCTAAGTCTGTCTCTTGATCTACGCTTTTAATTTGATTACCATTTAACGAGTAGTTTGCAGTTACGTTACGATGTCCGATATGGAGTACTTTACATTTATCTGCATTGAAGGACATTTGCCAAGTTTTCGCCCAATTCGACAATTTATCGAGATTATCTTGCATTTCTTTAGTTTGTGCGTTAGTGAGTACTGTATTTGCAATTTTAGTGTCATCGGCAAACTTCGATATTATGCATGAGAGACCTTCATCTATGTCGTTTATGTAAACTAGGAAAAGGATTGGGCCTAAAACTGACCCTTGTGGCACCCCGCTCGTAACGCCAGTCCAATTAGATGATTTACCATTTATTACCACACGTTGTTTACGGTTTCTTAGCCAGTTCTCTATCCATCTTACGGTGTCGCCTTGGATTCTGTGAGATTTTAATTTAGTTATTAAACGTTTATGGGGAACTTTGTCAAAGGCTTTTTGGAAATCTAGATAAATTATGTCTACTGCTTTACTCTTATCATATTCGTTAAAAATGTCATTTAAAAAGTCTAATAGATTCGTTAGGCAGGAGCGTTTATTGCGGAAACCGTGTTGAGTGTCTCTGAGTAAGTTATTTTCCTCTAAATGATATGTAAGTTTATCTCGTATGATTGTCTCTAACATTTTGCATACTACTGAGGTTAGGCTGATAGGGCGATAGTTACTAGGTAAAGATTTGCTGCCTTTTTTAAATATTGGTGTTACGTTAGCGAGCTTCCAATCATCAGGTATTGTTCCAGTGTGTAAAGAATAATTAAATAGCAGAGTCAGAGGTTTTACTATTTCACTTTTAGCTTCCTTTATTACGCGAGGGGAGATCGTGTCAGGCCCAGGTGACTTATTTACATTTAATTTATCAATACATTTGATTACGTCAAATTCTGTTATGCTGATATTATTTAAAACCTCGGTGTTTTCATTTTGGACTGTTGTTTCAGCTGGTATATCGTTCGGGTTTTCTATAGTAAAGACTGATGCAAAGAAAGTATTTAGGATACTACTCATTCGCTCTTCATCTGTCGTAAAGTCCCCATTTTCATCAAGGATTGGACCGATAGTTGACGTAAGTACTTTCTTTTGTCGAATATAACTGTAGAACTCTTTCGGGTTTGTCTTACTCTGATTTGCAACGTGTTTTTCAATTTCCTTTTTACTCTGTTTGATTAACTTTTTGGCTTTTCTTCGTAAGTCTGTAAACTTGGCACGGTCGTCATTATTGGCTGTGATTTTTACTTTATTATGGGCGTTCTTTTTGGCTCGTAAACAGTCGGCTATATCTTTACTCCACCACTTGGGCTTTAAATTTTGTGCTGAACGTCGGTTTTTTAATGGTATGCTATCCCTGACCGCTTTTGTGTACGCATTAGTGAAAAAGTTCCATTGTGTATTTATGTCAATAGTGTCTCGCAGACATTTCCAGTCGGTTTCTTTTAGTATCGCTCTGAGTTGGTTGAAATTGGCTTTTCTAAAATCGGGGATTTTTTCGTAGCTGTACTTTATGTCGCTTTTGTTAAAATTTATACTGAAAGTTATTATGCGGTGGTCGCTATTGGTAAATTCTTCACCTACGTTAGTATTCTCTATCATGTCTTCGTTTGTTGCAAATACTAGGTCAAGAACATTATTTCCGCGAGTTGGGCTGTTGACAAATTGGATAAGGGAGCTCTCTTGTAAGTTAGTGTAAAGATCTTGACCATAATGAGCTGATAACGGTTCTCCCCACTTTGTTACTGGTAAATTAAAGTCACCAAGAATTATGGAATGTTGCGTGTTAATAATTTCGTTTAATTGCTCATAGATATCACGGTCGGTTTGTACAGGTTGAGCTGGGGGTCTGTATAATAAAGCTAACAAAAGTTTCGCCCCACAATTATTTCTAATGAGTATATAAAGTGTATCTACGTTATCAATATGTGGCTTTGATAATAGGATTGGTTTAAGATCGTCTTTAATATATAATAGAACTCCGCCTCCCCTTTTATTTGTTCGTCCTTTTTCAAATATTGTGTAACCGGGAATTTTATACTCTGCTAGGAAATCTCTGCTTTCAGTATTTAGCCACGATTCGGTTATGCCGATTATATCATAATTTTCTGTGAAAGTTAATTCCTCTAAATCTGTAAATTTGTTATGGATGCTGCGAGCGTTTACGTAAAATACCTTTAAGCTATTTCGGTTTACTCTATTTATTTGTTTTACGTTACCTGACCTTGACGTACCTGGGTAGTCCCGTTTTTTGATCGGTGGTTGATGACCGCGTCGTTCAGCAAACGTCCGAAACGGGCTGATCCCACCTGGTTCAAATGGACACCATCATCTGAGAGAGAGAGAGAGAGAGAGAGAGAGAGAGAGAGAGAGAGAGAGAGAGAGAGAGAGAGAGAGAGAGAGAGAGAGAGAGAGAGAGAGAGAGAGAGAGAGAGAGAGCAAAACAAGGAATTAAATGTGATATCTTCTATCTATATATCTAAATGAAGAGACTCTGTTTGTCTGTCATGCTATACAAATTGTCATGTGACCACCTACAGCGCCAGGAATTCACACACGGAAAGTGTGTGACAGTGAGGGGGGACAGAGGATATTTTCGTCACAAAAAACACCCCACTAATTACTTAATTACACATATTTCACTTTTATCGTACGCCTGGCAACCCACTCAGTTTGTTTACATTCCACGCTGCTACTGCTGGGAAGGAAAAAATATCGTACCGTGAGTAGCACGAGCTTATAGTCTAGTAGATATATATCTTCACGCACGTGCGCGGGTACACACACACACACACACACACACACACACATCATTTGTAGTGACGCACTTCCAGGGTCGCAAATAAACACAAAACATACTTACACGTAGACAGCAGACACACATACACTCGCACACAGGCATACACAAATTATCCCACTCACACACACAGGAGGGAAGCTATTCACACACACTGGCACATTCAGAATATCACACAAACAAACACTCACACAAACACACACATACAAACACACAGGAGGGAAAGTTACCCACCTATTGCCCTAGATACCAGAGTGTTCACAAAGGAAACTCACAAACTGTATTACCATCGTATTCTCACACTTACCTGCACGCAATATCACGCTCACACTCTCACCACCAGGAAATACACACACGCACACACACACGTAGGCACATAGGCTACACACACGAGTATACATGGACATTCTCGTACATACAAACGCTCACACGTTCATGCACACACACACACACACACACACACACACACACACACACACACCTTTACTCACTTCCTCACGACCCATTGATTCTCACGCAACGACGCACTCAAAACTCACTCAAACGAACCACGGTTTAATAACACACACGCTCGTCACTATGTTCGTTACTGTCATATACACGCACGCACACACACACACAGGAAAACATACATACACACACACACACACACACACACACACACAAACATCCATAACAATAAAGCTATCACACCCAAACACACACACACACGTAAAACTATGGCTATGACACGACAACACAAACACATACAAACACACACACACACACACACACAAGCATCCATAACAATAAAGCTATCACACACAAACACACACACACACGTAAAACTATGGCTATGACACGACAACACAAACACATACAAACACACACACACACACACACACAAGCATCCATAACAATAAAGCTATCACACACAAACACACACACACACGTAAAACTGTGGCTATGACACGACAACACAAACACATACAAAAAACACCATATATCCATCCGTCAACGTAACAGTAAGAACTCAGATAGAACTCACTAATAATTCACACAACACACACACTCCTGCAACCCACGAAATCACACAGCATACACAATTGATACATCTCACGAAATCACACATCATAATTATACAACACACGAAATCACACAGCATACACATTGATACACCTCACGAAATCATACATCATACATCCCACGAAAATCACACATCATACAACACACGAAATCACACAACACACGCCAACACACACACAGATCCAAGCAACACACAACAACTTATCTCATCCTACACATATCCCTGCTCACTAATCATCACTTCAAGCCTCTCCTTCCTCCAACAACAACAACAACAACAATAACAACAACAATTACAATAGGTCATAACAATAGCAGCACCAATAACAATATGAAGTGAAGCAGCAAAGTAACACTATCGATGAAATATCACAAACTCCATCATCAATATTTACAACACTATCATCAATAACAACACAATGGGCAACAACATCATCATAATAAAACAATAAAGTCAATACTATCAACATAAATAACAACAATACTATCAACATAAATAGCAACAATAATAATAACAACAACAACAATACCAACAACAGTAGCACTTGCAACAATAACAATAGCAACACAATTTCAGGTTGACGGGAGAGTTCGGAAATTCTGTAACGTTTCAGATTCACACATACGACTACGGCACAAGGCAAGTGGGAAATGGGGTGAGGTAGACACACAGACAGACAAACGGATGGATACAATAACATCCACATAAAAGACGTGCATGGATATAAATATTTTACCGCGTTTAATTAATTACTTTGCTCAGTTAAATGTATCTTATTTGTTGCTCAGAATAATATCTTGCAAACTAAAAGTATCCCACCTTGTTCCTCGTTTGTGCAGGTTTCTTTTTTCATCACATTCATTTTCTTCAAGGTGTGTGTGTGTTCTCTCTCCTTTTCTCATATGATCATTACTATTAGCAACTGCCTCATCTCTCTACACGCAAATGCCAGCCAGGTCGCAAAACCATGAAGGATGTAAATAAAAAAAATTCTGATTCCTTGGAACTTGGGAGACTAATAAACGAATACCCTCCACACAATACCTTCAAGGGGGAAGTTGTGTTTTGATCATTCTGGAGCAACTGAATCCTCCAAACTATTCCAAGCAACGGAACACCATTATTTTTGCTCCTTTGGTCCTGTTTCTTAGCATACTTTGGAGGAATCAAGGCACTCCAATGTACCAAAAAAGAATTACCAACTTAAACTAGCTCTCGTAAGGAGTTAATTTATGGCCCCGGTTGACATTTCCAGCAAACTCCAAGACTCTGGTGTAGCACGTCGATTCAAAGGGAAATTAAGCCCATGCTTGTCTTTAATATCCAGGAGTGACTTAAAATTTGGAACTAATAAACTAATGTGTGTGTTTGTGTGTCCATATCTGTGTTCGTTTTATAGTGTGTGTGTGTATTTGTGTGTGTGTGTAAGTGCATGCATATGTATCGCCAGGTAAATGTAAAGTGAGGCAGATGAACAGGCTAACAAAACAGAAAATAGAGATTGGACAGACAGGCAGGTAAGCATCCAGTTAGGCAGACAAGCAGGTGGGCAGGCAGTCAGGCAGCAGGTACTACGTGGGCAGCGAAAGGTAAGGGAGGCAGACAAAAGGTACAGAGGAGTCGACTTGGTATAATCACACACACACACACACACACACACACACACACACACACACACACACACACACACGTAAGCACAAGGAGAAGCAACATTAGCATACCTGGGATTGGTAGGCTGAAGGGAAGAGCGTGGAGGAGAAGGAGAGAGGGGTGAGTGGGGTAAGTGATGGAGAGGGAGAGAGGTTGTAGATATATGGAATGGAATGAAGGAGATAACGAGTAGAAGGATAGTGAAAAGTGTAGAAGGATATAAGGGAGGAAAATGAAGAAGAAGAGAGAAAGGAGAATAAGGCAAGATCGAATTGGAATGGACAGAGACTGGAAAGAAGAAACGGGAAAAGATCGATAACAAAAAAGTAGAAAAGTATCCACCAATCAATCTTTTTTTTATATAATCCAATCAGTCACTCACACAATCTTTCTACCCATCTAACAATCTATGTATGTATCCATCTAGCACTGTATGTACCTAACTATACAGGGACTTTTCTACCCATTCATTAGCCTACTTATATATCTATCAATGTTTATCATCTCAATTCCCTCTCGGCCTTAAGCAAATACTTCTTTCTCCTCCTCCTCCTCCTCCTCCTCCTCCTCCTCTTACAGTACGAGCAGTTAGTATAGTATAACCAGTATAACCAAACAGCCTAACGTGGACCAGTAAGTCTGTTGCTGTTTTAAGGCCTTGTGTATTCCTTTGTATTCTTCAGCAGCCACAGATCCGTCACACACAGAGGGTCGGCAATCTGTCAACACCACCCGCACCCAAGTCTTTTAGAAAGCTGGGAAGGGGAAGAGAAAAGGGGAAGAGAAAAGGGAAGAGAAAAGGGGAAGAGAAATGGGGAAGAGAAAAGGGTAAGAGAAAGGGAGGGGAAAGAAAGTGGAGAACACTTGAATGGGAGGAAGGAAAAGGGTGGGCGGAGAAGGGGGAATGAAGTGGAAAGGGAGAGAAAAAATTGGAGGCAGGGAGAAGAAGAGTGTGAAGTGAAGGGAAGGGAAGGGAAAGGAAGGGAAGGTCTGAAGGGAACACCAGGAAAACAACAGGTGGAAGGACAGGCGGAGGGAAGGGAAGGAGATAAGGGAGTATAGGGAAGAAGATATAGGTGAACAGAAAGGAGGGGAGAGAGAGACAAGATAGGAGAAAGTGATAATTGTTGTTTAAAGTTTGTTGATGTAGGATATAACAAGAGGAAATGGAGGAGAGGAGACTGGATGACAATGTGAAGAAAAGGTTCAGAGAGAAGAGGATAAAAAGCAAGATGGAAGTTAACCAGGAAGAGGAAATGAAATAATGAATAACTGAGTTGGGGAGAAGAGTGAATTAGGGAGAAGGGAGTCGGAGAGAAGGGAAGACGTGATAAAGAAGGAGGAGGCAGAAGGTGAGAGAGAAATATAAATAGGAGGAAAGGGAGTCAGAGAGGGATGAAGATTAGGGAAGATAAGGGAGTCAAAAAGAAGGAAAGAAGTATCAGGGAATCACGTACATAAGAGGTAATTAATAGAGTCAGGGAGGGAAAGAAGATTAGGGAAGGAAAGGGAGGAAGAGGTCGGAGAGGAGATGAAAATTAGGAAAGATAAGGGAGTCAAAGAGAACGAAAAAAGTATAAGGAATTAAGGATGAAAGGTAATGGAGTCGGGTAGGGGGAGGAGGAGAAAGGTTAGGGGAGGTAAGGGAATAGGTCAGGGAGGAGATGAAGGTTAGTGGAGGTAAGGGACTAGGTCAGGGAGGAGATGAAGGTTAGTGGAGGTAGCCTAAGGGAGGAAGAGGTCAGAGGAGATGAAGATTAGTGGCCGTAAAGGGAAGAAATCAGGGAGGGGGCTAAAGGTCAGTGGAGGTATAAGGGGAAGGAATAACAGGAATGAGACGAAAGCTGGTATATTACACGGGGGAAATATTATCGTCGAATGAGCGTCCTTTCATCGAGCGGATTTCCGTGATCAGACTGAATAAATATATGATTATGATTATGCCAAGTCTGATGGGCAATTTGATCAAGCAGAGAGCAGAACTGATGGTGGCATACTTCCCAACCACACGGCAAAAGAGAGGAATATAGCTCAACGTAAATCTTATCGACCAGAGATAAATAAGACTATACGATAACACACACAGTCACCAGCTTTTATGTTGGAATAATAGCAAAGCGATCCTTCCAATTCTGAAATACTGTCGTTGGAGCTTGTACAGTCGGCGGGAAAAGTCTTGTCGCCTCACTTACTTCACCGAGGCACGCAATGTTCATAGACTCGAGATTATTAAGTGTATGAAACGTGTGTATTTCTCAAGTCCATGAACACTGCTTTTCTCGGTGATGCAAGTGAGGCGACAGGACTTCTGCCGCCGACTGTAATGTATATATACCATTTCTATTCTCTAATTATTACAACGTACGTAAAATATACATATAGCTTATGTCTACTAGTATAAAGATAAAAATGCAGATCATCTCTCAAGTTGTATACAGTTTGCATAATTATTTCAGTACCAATATTTTGACGAACTTTCCAGTATTGGTGGAGTAGTGATAAAAGTGTAGGAGTCGGTAAGCTTCGATGAAAGTGCTCAATGGAACGAAAGTATATATTCTCCTGTAATACCGGCTTAAAGATAGGAGGACATTGGTAAGGGAAGGATCAGGGAGGCGGGAAGGATTAGGAAGGGAGCAAGAAGAGATTACGACAAGGATAAAGGAAGGGGAGAAGTTATACAGATTTGAAACGAAGGAAAACAGAGGGAATGAAAATAAATAAGAATAAGTGATAAAGAAGAGAATTTGAAAGAAAAGGAAGACAGGATAACATATGGGAAGAGAAGGAAGAAGAGACAATAAAGAGTATGAGAGATTAAAGGAGTGAAAGGAGCGGAAAAAGTAATTTGATGAACAACGACAGGAAGAATGAGGAAAAGCAGCAGATATATTTGTTAATACGAGGCTGCTTGAGTCTATAAGCTACTTACTACTATGAGAGGGAAAGGATAGAAAGGTGGAAGGCTCCTCCCCACCCACCAATCCTTCCATATATTGTTGGCAACGAAATAGTTCAAAAGACTATATATATATATATATATATATATATATATATATATATATATATATATATATATATATATATATATATATATATATATATATATATATATATATATATATATATATATATATATGAGTGGAAAGGAGGGGTAGAAAGCATCAGCGGACCATAATAAAAAGAGAAAAGGAAACGAAAGCGAAGCGAGGCAGAGAAAAGAAAGGTAAAGGAAAAAAGAGAGAGAATAACGAACAAGAGTTCTTTCCCAACTCTCTCCATCCACATCTTTCCCTCTTCCCACACTACTCTCTCCTTCTACCTACATTTTTCTCTCCCTCCACCAACATTATCTCCCACAATCCGCACTTTCAACATTTTCCATTCCCACTTCACTCTTCATCTACAACGTTCATTGAATCCTTACCTCTATTTACCTCCACCTACAACTATATAGACTGTATCTCTCCCATCATACACACACTTCACTCACTAACGATATCTCGTTCTTTTTTTTTAATTTACAACACACTCTCTCTCTCTCTCTCTCTCTCTCTCTCTCTCTCTCTCTCTCTCTCTCTCTCTCTCTCTCTCTCTCTCTCTCTCTCTCTCTCTCTCTCTCTCTCTCTCTCTCTGCGTATGTGTATGTGTGTGTGTATCTCATCCCACATATAACCCCTTCCCCATGCAGCTTCCCACACAAGCAATCACGTAAATTGACTGTTGCATTTATTCATTGCGCAGTTGCATTCACCAGAAAAATTCCCAGAAGAGAGTGAAAAATGTAAATAAAAGAAAAGACGCAATGAGAGGAAAGGAAAAAAAAAAAAAAAAAAGTCGAACTGCTCCAAACATTTCCCCGAAGCCATATTTTTTCTGTGGTGGTTTAATGGGCGTATTTATAGTCACATACGAAGCACTTACTTACATTTGGTATAGAGATAAAGTGCAGCGTGACATGTGACAACGGAGCTTTACCGTGTTCAACTGTTAACGTCACATGGGACTTGCAAAACCTGTGTCTGGTTATCTACACTGGTGGTTATACACTCGTGGGACACAGGGCCATGGCATCATCATCCAGGTTGCCCACCAAACACTGAATAATAAGGGTGTATGTTGAGTTCAATCCCTGGCAGTGAGGGTCGTTAACACTAAAGTCAACATTCAGTCATCGCGGCGAAGATCAGAGAATATAGTTGTCAGTGTCATTTGGGGGACTTTCCTTAGCAGAGGACTGACGCTTGTTTGGGTCATCGTTCAGTCTTTTTCTGTGTGTAATCAGATATACCGGTATAGGATTACTTTCAATACTCATGTATGCATTAAGTTCCTTTTTTTGTGGTGTACTGTAGTAATTAGGCTGCGAAAGTACTTTTTTTCCCGTGTATTATTCCAATTATTAACTACTTCTCACAAGTAAAAACAAAAACTAAACCCAGAGCCGCTAGCCAATATCAACACCTGCTTCCGGAAATGGTCTCATCCCGCCCGGTTAGCTGAGAGAGGGAAGACGGGAGGGATAAAGAGAATACAAGGGACATTCAAACAGCAACAGACCAATATATTCTTGCCAGGCTGGTTGTTGATTATGCTAAGCTAACTATTAGAAGTTTACAATCATAAATGTATTCTGGATAAATGAGAGGAGGACTGTGAACATCATTATCACCTGCAGATTAAATGGGAAAATTAAGATAAAAGTACCCGAACAGGAAGAAGTGAGAATAATTTGTCAATATAGTTAGTTTACTGTCTGGGCATTCTACAGAAAACACCATGACTAACTAATCAAGGTTGTCCAAAGTTGTTCTTCATCCACACATTTCCTAAATCACAAACTATCGGCAAAGGACACATTTACCATCAGATTTAGAGTGAAAATAATATTAAATTCGTATTATTTTTCTGTATTGATATTATGCTCGTATTTATTTCTCAGTTTCTTTTGATTGCTTTTGTGTTTTCTTTAATTTATTATAATTTCTTGGTTCTTGGTCTTGTATTATTGATATGTTTTATAATTGTTCTCTTATCAGTCGTTCAGGTTTTCTCAGTCTTTATCGTTCCTCTTTCCCCTTCTTTTAATTAGTACACTACTGTTCTGTTCTTATCTTACACAATTTCCCCTCATTCTCTGTTCTTTATTATCATGTCATTACTAATATGCAATCAAATTTCCTTATGTTCTTGTTTCTGTTCCTTTTTTCTTTCTCTATATTTTTCCATTCAAATTGCTTTCTCTCTTTCTCTCTCTCTCTCTCTCTCTCTCTCTTACCCCCCCCCCCCACCCTCAACCTTCTTGAATGCCTTCCTATCTAAGTACCCATCTCCTGCATACCCTCCATCCATCCATCAATCCATCCCTCTGTCCATCTGCCAATAAGTCCACTATCTTTCTAATTGCCTTCAGATTTCTGCCGCGTCCACTATATCTTCCCTTCATCTTCACCATCACCCTCCTTCCTTCTATTCCTCTCTATTAATTAATCTCCGTTTTATCTTTCCACTCCTTTCTAAGTTCTTCTTTTTTATCTCTTACATTATTTTCCCCCCTTCTTCCTTTTCTCCCTCCATCCTCATTTCCATTTCTATCCCCTCCTTCCTCAAGCCCCTTTTCCTCCTTTCCATCATCAACCTTCTCCTACTCTTCTACTCATCATAAAACCATTTCCCTGTTTTCTAACTATCTCTGCTGTCACTCTATCATCACAAAGTCATATCAATCCAACTCGACCAACTTTCCCTCCCTACCTCCCTCCTCTAATTCGCCTAACTATCGCCTTGCTCCTCTCCACCTCCATTCTTTCTCCTTCCCTCCTTCCCTAACTTTCACCCCTAAGGCCTTTCTCCTCTCCCTCCACCTCCCTTCTTCCTCCCCTCCCCCCACCACAATGTACTCCTGTCAAACCAATAGCCAGCCATCCTACCTACCCTACCTACCTGCCCACCACCACAACTGTTCCCAATCACCTCTACCATTGTGAGGAAATACCACTCCCACCCACAAGACACAATTCTCCCTAATCCCCACCAAGTCACTTTACCTTCTCGTCCAGTCTTCTTCCCTCCCTCAATTTTTTTCTCTTCTCCGTTTTCTCTCCCACTGTCTCCTTGTCTTTTCCTCCTTCCTAAGCATTCGTCTCCATCCTCAGTGATATATATGTCTTCTCCCTCTCCTCCACCTCTCTCTCTCTCTCTCTCTCTCTCTCTCTCTCTCTCTCTCTCTCTCTCTCTCTCTCTCTCTCTCTCTCTCTCTCTCTCCTCTTTCCCTCCCCGTAGGTAAGTATTGCTTGAGGTGATGTGGGAGGTACTTATAGGTTTTGGCGCTCTTTCGGCCCTAGCCTCTCCCTTGCAACTCTTTAAATGTTCCTTCTTTCATTCTACTTCCGTTGTGCTTGCTGTCCCTCCTTTCTATCACCTTCTCCCTCGTCCTACAAGGTCTTTCAGGACGAGAGCGGTCTTCCTTCATCCTCAGTTCAATTTCCTCTCCTCCAATCCTTTTTCAACACCATCAGTTTTCTTCCTCCCTCTTCCATCTCCATCAGTCTACTCCTCCACCTTCCTCAGTCCTCATCTTCACTAGTTACCTCCTCCTCTCCTTCCTGTATTCTCCTCCACTCCCAAGTTACCCCCCTTCCAATTCTATTCTTACCATTCCCCTTTCGTTTCCCTCCTAAATAATTCTTACTCGTCTTCCCTCCCCCGGCTTCCTTCTCCGCCTTTCCCTCCTCATAGTATCTCCCCATTCCCCTTCCTCACCTCCACTACTCTTCCCTTTCTTCCCTCTCCCATTCCATCTTACCTCTCCCCTCCACTCCCTCTTGTTCTCGGTCCTTCTTCCTCCCCATCCCTGCTGTTCTCACTCTTTACCCCTCCTGACCTCAACTGTCGCCTTCCCCCCTCTCTTCCCCCTCTCAAAATTCACTCTGAACCCCTCTTCTTACCTCCCTCTTGCCCCCTCTCTCTAATCCCCAACCCCTAACCCCTTTCCGTTCCCCAGTGTCCCCCCTCCCCATCTACAGTAAACCATTCCCCATTTTACTTCATCTCGTCCTCAATTTTATTTCCTCTCTCTTTCCTATACCCAGAGTTCCTTCTTTCTCTTTCTCTCACTCCAACTTATCCCTCACCATTCTACCCCGATGTTCTGACTCCTCCCTCTTTCCTCTCTTGCCCTTCAGCCCCATCACTAATACAGGCTTCTCGTAGGGGCTAATCTGGTGATGGGGGTGATGGATGGAGAGGGTCAGGACACGACGGAAAATAGGAAGAGTAAACAGGGATAAAGGAAGAGGATGATGATGATGATAATGGAGGGAAAGAAAACTGTAATGGAGGGTAAAAAAGGAAAAGTAAACAGGGATACAGGAAGAGGATGATTATGATAATGGAGGGAAAGAAAAATGTAATAGAGAGAAAGAATGGGGAGAAGAAACAGACAGAGATGAGAGAATGGAGATGGGATAGAGAAAGTGTGAGAGGGAATGAAAAAGGAAAGCACACACAGGGAGAAACACCTGACATTCATTCACACATTTACCATGCCATCAAACATGTATTGTCCACACCTGTCACCACACCAGGCATACATACATCCTGCTACTCTTCTCACTTTACCTTAATTAATGTTGTCTGGTATGTACACAAAGATTCTGACTCCAGGGTCCTTCCTTATATAGGCTACATGTCCACGGTGCTCACCTGAGGAAGAACGAGAGGGGTTAGTGAGTTAGTAAGAAGTGTGGGTCAAAGGATGGAAATATATAAACTGGTGTGTGTGTGTGTGTGTGTGTGTGTGTGTGTGTGTGTGTGTGTGTGTGTGTGTGTGTGTGTGAAGATGAAGCAGTCTTAAATCTTAAATCTTAACTTGAGTACATAAATGACAATAAAACAACCCATGGCATTCATCATATTTTCTTATGATTAATTTCGTGATCCACTAAAATGAGCAAAAGACAGACGCCTATAAATTTCACGAATTACTATGATGTTATAAATCATCCTAGTTAGTTTTAACCATGACTGATTGATATCTTACTGATGTCTTACCCCGACTAATTAACACAAGATGACAGAATATGTGACGGAAACTCACATCATACTCCATGATTATGAAAACCACCTCTACTAAACTTTATACAACGGGACGAAACTTTTGCATTTAACTGTACATAGGGTTCGTGTAACTCATAACCATATGGCGCTCCTTTGGTGGTGGGATTGGTTGTGTGGTTTCTGGGGTGAATTCAAGGTTCTGAGGGTTGTATGTGGTTGTGTAGTGGTTGGGTAGTGGTTGTGTAGTGGTTGGGTAGTGGTTACTTTGTCTTGTACACTACCATGACGTTACACCACTGCCCAGGGAGGAGATGACTATGATGAAGTAAAGTAGAAGAAAGATTTCGTTCGCTAGGCCAGAAAGACCTTGGAGTCAGTCAGAGGGGAGAAGGGGACGGAGAGGATGGCCACCACGCACGAAGGTAACAAAAAATGCGAGGCAAAACTATTGGAGAGGAAAGGTTTTGGCTCGGGTACCACTGGGCGCCAAAACACCTATAGTAATGTCCACATCCTTTCAGGCAATACCCCTTCTCCAATCAGAGTTAATAAAATAATTACCGTACTTTATAAAAACATATGCAGTCACCTCCAATCTTCCTGCAACACATTCCAAAATAACATCTTCAAAACTACAGCTGTTGATCATCAAATATCGGGGCATATGATTCACTCCAATGGTTCACTTTCATTCACGTGATACAGGAGCTTTTGATGGTGACTGTACACCATGACCACACTAGGCCCAGATCACCACACCAACCTTACACAATACAACATAAAGTATATAATTAAACAATAGATTGCCAAAATATTACATAGCATTCATTACAGCAGCATCAATATAATACAGCCAATATACCCTCCTACTACACAATGCAACATGACTCCACCACACAAACCTACACAACGCTACACTACACTACACAATACTATGCTACACTACACTACAATACTATGCTACACTAAGCTATTCTACACAATACTGTACCGTACTACAGTTAACTACACACAACACTACACTGCAGAAAATTAAACTATGCACAACACTCGACTACATTAACCTACACTACACTACACACCATAACACTATACTACACAAGGTAATAAACCCCCACCACCACTACTATACACCCCCAGCACTACACCCCTGAGCTGAACCTACAAGCCAGACACCCCAACATATACAGTATTCCTTTAATAACCACCACTAAATATTACCAGGCACACCACACCACCATCAAAGGCAATGGGAGGGAAGGCAGGCTGGCAGGGCAGGGCAAGGCAGGCCAGGGTGGAAGGAAGGAAGGGAAGAGGGGATGGAAAGAGAAGGGGAAGTGAGGAATGAAAGAGGGGATGGAAAGAGAAGGGTAAGTGAGGAAGGAAAGAGAGGATGGAAAGAGAAGGGTAAGTGAGGAAGGAAAGAGAAGGGGAAGTGAGGAAGGAGAGTAAACGGGAAGCAAGAAAGAAAAAGGGGAACGGAAAGAGGAAGGAAGGAATAAACGTGACAGAACGGGAGGGAAGATGAAGATGGAGAGAAAAGAGGAAAAGGGAAGGATTAATACTGGCTTAGGAAATCAAAGGGGAGGCATGAGCGTCAAAGCGAAAGGGACAGGGTGAATAGAGATTGGTGTTGGGGGGCTGGGGGCATGAAGGAGAACGGGGGGAGGGGGGAAGCAAGTGAGAGAGAGAGAGAGAGAGAGAGAGAGAGAGAGAGAGAGAGAGAGAGAGAGAGAGAGAGAGAGAGAGAGAGAGAGAGAGAGAGAGGTTGAAGGTATAGCCACATAGCAGAGGCAATAAAGCAACCAGTGCGTACGAGGAAGGTAGGTAGGGTCACGTGTGATGAAAGGGGCGGTGAGGCAGGGAGGCAGGAACGGGATGGGTACTGGGTAGGGTTGCAGGTCTAGCTGTGTATGGGTTGGCAGGGTGGCAGGGGACACGGAGGGATGTAGAATGGTGACTGATAGGAATGATGGTAGGTTGGAAAGATAGTGTGACGGTATGCATGGTAGGGTGGGTGAAAGACAGGGTGGATGAAAGGCAGGGGTGGGTGATAAACAGGAAGAGTAAAAGGCAGGGTGGGTGAAAGGCAGGGTGGGTGAAAGGCATGTATGGGTGATAAACAGGAAGGGTAAAAGGCAGGGATGGGTTGGCAGCAAAGTCCACAAAACAACAGGTCGGGAACACTCGCTGACAAACACGGGAATCTATATACAGTATTTTGCTCATGACGTCACAGGGAACCACGAATCCTTTCCGTTATTTGATCTGTGCCTTTCCTCTTTCGTTTGTGTGACGACACATAGCAATACGAATTCCATCCTGTACATTTCCTTATATGGACGTTAAATAATATATCATCATAATTGAACGTAAAAATATTAGACAGTAAATTGTTTGAGTTATTCATATGTGGATGATTATTATTGACCACACATGTATATGTATCAGTCTGCATTGGTGAAAGTTTCCAGACATGTTCTGATCTTCACTTTGGGTGGTAGGGTGGGATGATAGTGGAGTGGCTGATGGTGGCAGGAAGGCAAGACGGTAAGTTGACTGTGTGTGACAGGATGACGGGTGAGTAGGTAGGTAGGTAGGTGGGTTGGTAGGCAGAAAGAGCTAATCACAGAGCAGATCGATAGTTTAGGTGCTGGCTTGAAGGAGGGACTGAAGGGGCGACGGGAGAGAGTAGGAAAGGGGAGACGGGGAGTGAGGGAAGGAGGGAAGGAGGGAGAGATAAGTAGGTCACCCATGCAGGCTACTGTAGGGAACGCCAAGCATCTGAGCTGGCTAAAATTATTGAAGGCGGTAGTCTCTTGTATTACAAGGAAGACATTCAACTTAATGTTCTTACAGTTACATGGATGTTGAGTATAGTACAAAATATGAACAAAATGTATAACACTTAATATTTTACACTATTACCAGATCTGTGGCCCAACCAGTCAGACCTTAGCGAATCTCGTCAGGCAACTGTACGAGAAGCCTAAAATTTATATAATATTATACACTCCATATAGAACTTCTACCCATTCTCTGTAATCTAATTAATAACCTCATCCAACAGGGAGTGATGACTACTACAGGACCTTTGGTGACGACTGTACTCTGAATACAAAATAATGAAGGAAATATGAAAACATGAGTGACTGAAATGTTGAAGCCCAATACATTACTGATACACGACACGTTAGCCTGACGAAAGAAACAGTGTGTCAGGAAAAAGTATATATAATGTAGAAAGGTGTTGGTTCTCTGTTGAATATTGGAACGGAGGGAATAATGAATGAACTCTTAGAGGGGACAGAATAATGAACAAACACCTAGAAGGGAAGGAATAAGGAATGAACTCTTAGAAGGAAGGGAATAAGGAATGAACTCTTAGAAGGAAGGGAATAATGAATGAACTCTTAGAGGGGACAGAATAATGAACAAACACCTAGAAGGGAGGGAATAAGGAATGAACTCTTAGAAGGGAGGGAATAAGGAATGAACTCTTAGAAGGGAGGGAATAAGGAATGAACTCTTAGAAGGGAGGGAATAAGGAATGAACTCTTAGAAGGGAGGGAATAAGGAATGAACTCTTAGAAGGGAGGGAATAAGGAATGAACTCTTAGAAGGGAGGGAATAATTAACAAACACCTAGAAGGGAGGGAATAAGGAATGAACTCTTAGAAGGGAGGGAATAAGGAATGAACTCTTAGAAGGGAGGGAATAAGGAATGAACTCTTAGAAGGGAGGGAATAAGGAATGAACTCTTAGAAGGGAGGGAATAAGGAATAAACTCTTAGAAGTGTTTGTTGTGACGAATAGTTCCGTATTCAGGCATGATTGATTGTGTTGCATTTGGTCTTGTATTTGTGTATGTGCTGATGTGTGTGTACATCAGAGTGTGGACATTTCACAAACACACACACACACACACACACACTCGCAATACAACGTTGAAACCTGGTGTAATACATGAGAGAGGTTGGCAAGCCCTGTATGTGTGTGTATGTGTTTGTGTGTGTGAGTGTTGCAGCCAGTCACTCCCCCATGTTGACCCAGAGTGTATGCATTCATTTACAAACACACCGGTTTATTCCACAAATGTACACGTCTATAGGCTATAGTTCGTCCACCGAGTCATTCAATATGCTGTACTAAAGTGTAAGTCGATACACACACACACACACACACACACACACACACACACACACACACACACACACACACACACACACCTACCTACACCCTTCACATTTTACACTCCTATAATGTATTGATGGATTTTGTTACCCAAATATAATATATACACACATACATACATACATACACACACCTTAACGATTTACTTCATGGTAAATACGACTAACACTGCATTGGAGATATTAATTTGATTGGTGTGCCGTTGTAACTGTGTGAGTGAGGCGTGTACAACAGCTTACAAACAAACACACTGCTGGTCTGATGGGATAGCGGGCAGGAGGTTAAATTGGCGAGTCAGTCAGTTAGTTAGTTAGTTTGTTTGTTAGTCAGTCTACGTACAGTGCCAATAAGTTATATAGTTGGTGTTATTTATCCAGTATTTATACGTTATTCATAAGTACCTATTTGTTTATGTATTTAGTGTGAATTGTCTTGGGTTGCATTACGTTTATATCACTATTCAAGAAATTAAACGTTAGGCAGTACAACAGACAGGCAAATAGTCAGTTCTTCCGACAGCCATTTAGTAGCTTGGTCAAAAAGGCAGTGATTCAACCAGGAATTGATCCAGTGATTCATTGATAAATTAGTCAGTTAGTCAGTCAAACAGTCGACCGTTCAACCATCCAGCAAACCATACATCGTGTGTGTGTACGGTTTGTGTGTTTTTACATGTGTGCGTCACTGTGTATGCATACTCGACTCGATGTGCTTGGTGTGCATTTGTGTGAAGGCATGTGTGTGTGTGAAGGCATGTGTGTGTGTTCGTGTTTTTTTTTTTTTTTTTTTTTTTTTTTTTTTTTTTTTTGTGTGTGTGTGTGTGTGTGTGTGTGTGTGTGTGTGTGTGTGTGTGTGTGTGTGTGTCTGTGTGTGTGTGTGGTTAGGGTCCCCTTCCCCACACCGTACCACCAAAAGTTCGATGCCCGAGATAAAAACATAAAAATAAAACACTTTCAGGTCACATGAAGGTTGTAAAGGCAGGAAGGACACTAAACTACAACACCACCATTAATGTTTCCACTCCTATGCTGCTCTATCAAGGATATAGAGTAGAGGAAGTGAAATGGGTTAGCAGGGAAGGACAGTACGTGGGTGGATATGAAAACAGGGATAAAGTATATAGGTGTATGATGCATAGGGTTAAAAGAAGTGGGTTTTGTATGGAAGGTAGCCTATAGTAAGTGAATAATGAATACAGGCATAAAGTGTACGGTATTATAGAAGTATATTATACACATATGGAAGGCGGATCATTTTCTCATTCTGTTTCTCTCGACGGTAAATAAGAGTTGTTGTTTTTATTCCTCCAGACTATTTTACGAAACAGACTTTTATTATTTACATTGTGGTTATTCTCCTTGTTTTCTGGCAAAATTTTGGAGGAATCAAAAGGTTCACTAATTCTCCCTTCACAATTCCTGTTTCTCAAAGATTAATTCCTCATTGTTCCTTGTTCTATTTTCTCCTCTACCTTTCTAAAAAAAAAAAAAAAAAAAAAAAAAAAAAAAAAAAAAAAAAATCTCTAACTTGAGGTGAATATACCCTGACCTAGTTTCTTGCCACCCATCCCTTTCTTGCCCATATAATATATTTTTACTTCCCAACTTCTCGCCTCTTCTATTCCTTCCTTTATTCTCCTTCCCAGCCCACCTATTCTTTCCCTTCCCACTCATTCTCCTTTTCATTCACCTTCTCTACCTTTCCTTCCCATTTTTTCTTCCTTTTCTCTCATATTACTTCATCTTTCTTTTCTCAGCTTCCTCCCCATCTACTCTCTCTTTTTCAGTTTCCTTTTCTCATTATTTATTTTCTTATCTCTACTTTCCTTCTGTTCTTTCTTATTCCTTGCATAATTATTCCCTTTCTCCTAATTATTATTATTATTTTTTCATTTTCACTGCCTTTCTTTCCCTCCGTCTTAACTAACTCTCTCTCTCTCTCTCTCTCTCTCTCTCTCTCTCTCTCTCTCTCTCTCTCTCTCTCTCTCTCTCCTCATTACCTCCACCTCTCTCTATCTATCTTTTCCTCCTTTCTCTCCTCTATTCCCCTTCCTTCTCTTCTTTTATCATCACCTCTCTCTCTATCAAATCCTTCCTCATTATCACCATCTCTCTCTTTTATCATGTTCACCCTTCGCTCCTTTTTTCCCTTCCCCGTCTCTTCTTTTCCTTTCCCCCTTGTCCTATTCTCCCTAATTACCTGATGATCAAAATATCCCTCATCTATATTATTCACCAAAAAGATACCGAGTTTTTTCCTTACACCTGACCTGACTAATTACCTACCTATCCCCTCCTTTATTCTTTCTATCTCTTCATTCCCCTCCTTTATTCTTTCTATCTCTTCATTCCCCTCCTGTATTCTTCTTATCTCTTGCGTTCTTCCTTTCTT
>JAWZYT010004648.1:0-15000 GCA_034508575.1 Petrolisthes manimaculis
GGCTGTACCACGAATGTCTGTGACCAACTGTACGTCTCTTGTCGCTGTAAGTAACAGGACGCAAATTATACACGCTGGAAATGATGGCAGGTGCAATGTCTATAATTATAGTTTTTTGGACTTAAAGTTAAAGAAGGAAGGAATCACAAAGTCGACAATAACAAACATTCTATTTTGCATTTGATAGCCACTGACGGGTGGGGACGACGTTGACTGACCCTGCATGAGTGGAAGTGTTAAGGGTTTGTCACTCTGGCACGCATTTTCCTCCGTTTTCCTTCCATCATCCTCCTATCTAGAGCTAAATTTGCCTCGGTTAGATGCCTCGCTGTCCTCTACACCTCCTAAAAACGGGTTTGGAAGACGTAGGAAACCTTAGTAGACTGGCCCCACACTACGGAGGAAAATGGCCCTCCGTGTGTGATACCTGCTTTAGCGAGTGTGTACGTAGCAGCAGCGGCAGCAGACAAGAGCCAAGCAAGTACCCCGCCTGAGACGAACGACCCTCAGGAGCCAGACTCAGTTTACCGCACAAACAAAAGGAAAAAATCTATAACCTGGAAACCCACACGATCCTCAGTCTTATCTTACAATACTGGAGGTCGAAGGTGGTGGTGGTGGAGGAGGGATATGGGGCTGTTGGAGTCTAAGGGAAGGGCAGGGGGGTGGTGGAGGGGAGCGGGAATAGGGGGCTGTTGAAGTCGGAGGGGGGCATGGTGGTGGTGGGGTGGGAGTGCTGGTGGTGGATATGTGAGGGGGAGGGATGGAAAGGCAAGTTAGTAAGGGGTCAGGGTTGAAGGGTAAGGGTTAGGGGGAATTCGTAGCTGGGTAAGAGGGATGGTGAGGGAGTAAAGGAGATCAAGGCAGGAGGAGGGAGGGAAATCAGTGCTGGTGAGGGAGGGAGGGAGGTCAGGGCTGGTGATGAGGGAGTACAGGAGAAGGAGAAAGGTAGATTGGGGATGGTGAGGGGGAAGGGAGGTAGGGAGGGAGGGAGATCAGGACTGAGAAAGGGAAGGTGGGGGAGGAAGTTGGGGAGTGGGGAGGAGGGAGGGAGTTGGGGAGGAGGGAGTGATAAGGGGGGGGGGGTGAGAAGGGGACATACCAGTACAGTAAGTAATAAAACCAAAATTTTAACCTGAAATACAATACACACAAATCCATCGAGCTACATGTTCTTGAATACCACACTCACTCACACCATACGACACGACAACCTTCCTCATACCATCGGAAACCCTATAGATGACCCTGATCTTGAATACCACCACCCCTCTTCTCTCCCTTCCCCTCTCCTCCCCTCTCCACCGAGTGAGTTTCCCTTGCCTCCCTTTAATTGTTCCTTGTTGTTGAAGTGAAGGTTGGGTAGGGAGTGTTAGTGACGTTTCTGATTCTTTATAGCGACAAAACTGGGAGGGTGAGCGTGGAGGGCGTGAGAGAGAGAGAGAGAGAGAGAAAGAGAAAGAGAGAAAGAGAAAGAGAAAGAGAGAAAGAGAGATTAATTTTCTACAATTTCTTTCATTCTCTCTCCCCACGTCTCTCTCCCCCTCTCTCTATTTCGCTTTTTTTCGCTTTCTCTCGAATCCATCCTTCTACTGTACTGTATCTATCCGTCTATCCCTGCATGTATCTATTTATCTATCTGTTATCTCTCTTACTTTCCCTTACTCATTTAGCCTCTATGTAATCACTGACCATTCCTCTCTGAGCTTTTGTTCTCTCTCTTTCTCTCTTTCTCTTTCTCTCTTTCTTTCTCTCTTTCTCTCTCTCTCTCTTTATTATTTTATTTGTCACTGTCTGGCTCTGTCTGTCTGTCTATATCTCTCTCACTCTTTCCCTGCATTTATTTCGATTCATCTGGCCTTTTCCCATTTCTCTCTCTCTCCACTCTCCCCCCCTCTCTCTCTCTCTCTCTCTCTCTCTCTCTCTCTCTCTCTCTCTTTGTATCCCCGGCTATCTCATTCACCTAGGCCAGCTCAGAACACAAAGTCGCTTCCCTCAATTTCGTTTCCCTGACATTTACACCCGAAGGACTAAACTATTTAATCTCAGCCTTGCCAGAGTCGAGTAATCATCAGTCTCTCTCTCTCTCTCTCTCTCTCTCTCTCTCTCTCTCTCTCTCTCTCTCTCTCTCTCTCTCTCTCTCTCTCTCTCTCTCTCTCTCCTCTACATTATACATATATCATTACACTGGGATTATTACTTCACTATTTTTTGAGTCATTACACAAAGATTAAAAAAAGAAAAAAAAAATGAATTTTTATATTATATTATTTTACTTAGGTTAATGAAGTATTATTATTTGTTTTATTTCTTTTTTCATTATTATTATTATTACTCTAAGATTATTGTTGAAATGTTTTGAGAAAGAAAGAAAGAGTGATGTAAAGAGTGAGAGAAAGAAAACGTGAGAAAAAAGTGAGAGAAAGAAAGAGTGACAGAAGAAAGAGTGACAGAACAAAGAGTGACAAATAAAGAGTGAGAGGAAAAAATAGTGAGAGAAAAAAGAGTGAGAGGAAAAACGAGTGAGAGAAAAAAGAGTGAGAGAAAAAAGTGAGCGAAAGGTGAGCGAAAAAAGTGAGAAAAAAAGAGTGAGAGTAACAGTGAGAAAAAAAGTGAGAGAAAAAAGAGTGAGAGAAAGTAAGAAAAAAGTGAGAGAAAGTGAGAGAAAAGTGAAAGAAAGTGAGAGAAAAGTGAGAGAAAGTGAGAAAAAAGTGAAAGAAAGTGAGAGAAAAGTGAGAGAAAGTGAGAAAAAAGTGAGAGAAAGTGAGATAAAAGTGAGAAAGTGAGAAAACAGGGGTCCCCCTCACCAATCCCTAACCGTGAGTGTGAAATATGATGAGATGTGACCGTACGTCTTCCGATGAGAGTAAACACTACTGACCCCCCCTAACCAGTCACTCTCTCTCTTTATCTCTCTCTCTCTCTCTCTCTCTCTCTCTCTCTCTCTGTTTACTTGTATCTGGCTCTCTATTTGTCATCTCATTTCCTCACTCCTTCACTCTCTCTCTCTCACTCTTTCTCTTTCTCTTTCTCTCTCTCTCTCGTCGCCATGGAAGTCAGACCTACCGTAAAAATAGAAATAGGGAAAAAAATTATAAAAGTGAGAGAGAGAGAGAGAAAGAGAGAAAGAGAGAGAGAGAGAGAGTGGTCAAGTGTGATAGACGAAGGATGTGTGATGTGGGTAATGGTGTGGCAAGTGAGAGAGAGAGAGAGAGAGAGAGAGAGAGAGAGAGAGAGAGAGAGAGAGAGAGAGAGAGAGAGAGAGGAGGCATTAACATCTTGCCCTTCAGTATATTCTCACCGCTGTATAATTATCCCGAAAGTTTGGGGATACAAAACTGTTCTGCAACTCAATATAACACAACCCAGGGAGTGATTTGTGCACGTCAAGGTGATTATATAAATGAAGAGGTCTTGAATGTCCACTTTGATGGTTGTAAGTGGCTAATACAATGAATAATTTACTTAACTATTCCGTTTGATTTACACACACACACACACAAACACACCTGCGCTTCTCACGTACACGCACACACACATATGCAATCCAGCACTTTTCACACACACACACACACACACACACACACACACACACACACGAGAACCACAAGGTAAAAAAAACACCTACAAAAGTAAAACCAAAAGTCTGAGAAGAGCATCACGACACAGAATCACAAAAAGAGAATCCCAGATGTACAGAGGGAGTGACGTAAAGTCTGGTGTCATCATGAAACTTTAAGAGAATGTCCCCTCAAAGTTACATGAGGGTAAGGACTGGATCTGGTCAATTGTAAAGGTCGCTTAATTTAATCCACGCTCACAGCAACGCCGGTACCACCTCTTGTGTCGTGTGCATATGTTGCTCACGATAAAATTAATGTGAATGATGATGATAGCATAATAAAGTGTTGGTACATTTGGTCAAAGTATATATGGAACTGATTCTTCTAAAACTATTTCAAGCAGCAACATTATGTTTTGTACATCTGGTCCTGTTTCCTATCGCTGATGTTCACGATAAAATGAATGATGATGATGATAGCATAATAAAGTGTTGGCACATTTGATCAAAGTATGGATCTGATTCTTCTAAACTATTAATTTCAAGCAGCAACAAGCCACTATTATTTTTGTGGTTCTGTTTTCTATCGCTGTTGCTCACGATAGAATTAAGTGAATGATGATAATAATAATACAGTGTTGGTAAATCTGGCCACACAGAACATGTAACTGATTCCTACAAACTATTCCAAGCAAAAGGCCGTCGCTATATTTGTCACTGTGGTCCGGTTTTCCTGCCTGGTCTACTGGGATGCATGGGTGGTGGAATCAAGGCACTCGAATGTACCAAACGTAAACATAACACACACCAGGGAATTAAAGCACACAGGACGATAAATGTCAAGTGTGTGTCATCTGAACCCAAAGAGAATTAGGTCAGCTTAAATAGGTTAAGTTAGGTTAGGTTTGCTTCAGTTAGGTTCGGTTTGATTAGGTTAAGTTAGGTTAGACGCGTTAGGTTACGTTATAGGCATGGTTAGGTTAGGTCAGAAAGAATTAAATTATAGTGGTGTGAAGAGATAATAATAATAATAATAATAATAATAATAATAATAATAATAATAATAATAATAATAATAATAATAATAATATTTCGGATATAACGCAAGAGGGGGCAAAGAGCCATAATTATGTATTTCCCTGTACCGTAAGAGACTTGGTACAAATACTGATGGGTCACATGGGGCACTGATGGGAGGGGGATGCTGCTGTGTTTCCCTGTATCCTGACATACTTGGGTGAAGGGTTTGGGAGGTATGCTGTTGTTGTTTCCCTGTACCTTGAGAGACTTTGGTGAAGGGTTTGGGAGGGATGTTGTTGTTGTTTCCCTGTACCTTGAGAGACTTTGAATATAGTATGGAGGCAAAGGTCGGCATCTACTGTATTGATTTTACTATTATGTTAGATCATCAGGACTGAAAGATGACCAATGGCGAAGGGGAGGAGAGAGAGAGAGAGAGAGAGAGGAGAGAGAGAGAGAGAGAGAGAGAGAGAGAGAGAGAGAGAGAGAGAGAGAGAGAGAGAGAGAGAGTAACAGCGTGGAGGAATGGGAGGAGGGAAGAGACACAAGAATTAAGGGAGGGGGTAGGGACAAGAGAAAGAGTGGAAGGAGAGGGAAGGGGAATAAAATTGAGGGTAGGACTGTAGGAGAGACAGAGAGTGAGAAAGAAGAGGGGGGGGAGCAGATAGGATAATGTAATTCTAAGTGCCGTGTGCAGTACTCAAAAAATGGGAATACGAAAAATATGAATACCGTGAATGAGGAGGTACTAGGAAACCTTATGTATATCCACACTCAAATATCCACCGACACTTTCCTGCCATCGTAGTAAATATCTAAGAAATAAAGAACAACACGTGTATGATTTTGCAGCACCTCATAATAATAATTGAGGGGGTTGAAGTTGACATAAAGCGTTGTAAGATTGTATTTTATATGATACTGATTTATTTGTATGATAGAAGGAAAGTGTTGGTGGTTATTTGATTGTGGCTGTACAATTCTGGGCTCCATACCCTAGAAAAGATAATGATAAAACTAAGAAATGCTGTATGAACGAGAAAAGTGAAATTTTAATCACCTGAACTATTACCAAAATATAATATATATAGTTCGTGAATATGGAAAATTTGAAGAGGAAAACTAGGAATAACCAACCATGACATGCAATTCCAGACCAATAATCACAGAAAATGTATTGATAAAACTAAAATATAAAAAATAAAATAAAATAAAATGTGAACGAGAGTAGGTAGAAATATTGACTAGTTCCTTCACTCTCAAGAAACGAGTGAAGAGAGATGGCGATGGGAGGCGAGGGGAAGTGGAGGGAGATGAAAGGAGGGGGTGGAGGGAGACGAGAGGAGGAGGAGGTGGAGGGAGAAGAGGGGAGGTGGTGGAGGGAGACGAGAGGAGGAGGTGGTGGAGGGAGACGAGAGGAGGAGGAGGTGGAGGGAGAAGAGGGGAGGTGGTGGAGAGAGGCTGCCGCAACACAGGCTTCAGTTAGTATAGCGATTAATTATTGATTTCATGTTTGGGAAGTTGGTGGTGTGGTGCTTACAGTGGGACCCCTGCTGACCACAGATGATGACTGGCCTTGTCTTACTCACCCTCCCCTCCCCTCACCTCCCACCCCTCACTCACTCACTCCCTCCTTGGTCTGCCTGCCTCCCTCCCTGCCTCACTTCTCACTCCATCTTCACTTCTCAGCCTGCATCACTTTCCCGATCTTCACTTCTCAGTCTGCCTCACTTCTCAAGTCTGCCTCACTTCTCAAGTCTGCCTCACTTCTCAAGTCTGCCTCACTTCTCAGTCTGCCTCACTTCTCAGTCTGCCTCACTTCTCAGTCTGCCTCACTTCTCAGTCTGCCTCACTTCTCAGTCTGCCTCACTTCTCAGTCTGCCTCACTTCTCAGTCTCCCTCACTTCTCAGTCTGCCTCACTTCTCAGCCTGCCTCACTTCTCAGTCTGCCTCACTTCTCAGTCTGCCTCACTTCTCAGTCTGCCTCACTTCTCAGTCTGCCTCACTTCTCAGTCTGCCTCACTTCTCAGTCTGCCTCACTTCTCAGTCTGCCTCACTTCTCAGTCTGCCTCACTTCTCAGTCTGCCTCATTTTTCCCATCTTTACTTTTCACTCTGCCTCACTTCTTAGTCTACTTTCCCCATCTGACATATATTTACAGTCTACATTCCAATTTCAATTTGTATTTCTCTTTAGTTAGGTGCTTCTGTATGTGGGTCAGTAATTAGTACACATCACTCTACATCTCCTTCCACCTGAAAAGAAAATCATCACCATCTTATCTTTACGTGGCAGTAATTTGTACATCACTCCTTCCTCAGTTTCCACTCTATTCCCAGTCATCATCATCATCATCATCATCACTATCATCATCATCATCATCACTATCATCATCATCATCATCATCACTATCATCCACTTTTTGTACCTTAAGGTCTGCAAACAGGTGCATATCTATTATTGGAAAATGAGCCTGACCTTTGCAGCATCTACACTGATTCTACAGTAATGATGATTTGTTTATTGGCAAAGTTTACGAAGGAAGTAGTGTACGGTGTTGGTAAATCTGGAGCAACCGATTCCTCTAGTCTAAACCATTCCAAACAACAGAACACACCATTATTTTTGCTCTTCTGATTCTGTTTCCTGGCATACTTTGGAGGATTCAAGGCACTCCAATGTATCAAAAGTGAATTACCACCTTAAGGACCCTGTGATGTAGTCAGAAAATAGGAGGTTTGGGGAGTCCTTCAAACATATACAGGAAACGCCACCCATATGGAAGGAGTTTGTTTCGTGGCTTGGTTAGGAGGAATCAGAAGCCTCCAATTTTTATACACGATCACAGGGTCCTTAAATAAATCTGTAACACCTGATTCGATAATAAGGGTTTTCATGCATCCCTAATTTACAAACTTTATTTTTTTGTATTCTGCTTTTCTGTTGCCAATGTTGTTCAGTTAATATATATCACGTTTTAAGTTTTTTTTTTTCCGATTACCACACACACACACACACCAAACAACAAACACAAACATACACACCAACACGTACACATACACCAACACACAACACACACACACACATACATACATATACACCAACACACACATACACCAACACACACATACACCAACACACAAACACACAAACACACACACCAACACACAAACACACACACCAACAACACACACATACAACAACACACACATACACCAACACACACATACACATACACCAACACACATACACACGTCAATGTTTGTGCAGTAACTAACACCAATCGATTCTCGTGTTTAGATGTTTACCTTTCTTTTTTTGTTTATTTTTCCTTCAGATATCATTCTGTTTTATGTTTTACCTTTTCTTACCTATTTTCCATCTCCTTTTCAATCTTTTTCATTTAATCGTTCTCTCTCTCTCTCTCTCTTAGATAATATTTACTCTTATCTTCCTTATCTTTTAATCTTCTCTCTCTCTCTCTCTCTCTCTCTCTGATCATCACTCCCTTTCTATCATCTCCCTTTCTCTCTCTCTCTCTCTCTCTCGCAGCCTAAGGGTCCTGGAGGAGTAATCAAGAGGGAGGGAGGAGAGTAATTACTGAAGGAGACTCACCTGTACTCTCACCTGGAGGGAGGGGGGGAGGGAGGGTAAGGAGGGAGGGAGAGAGATAGGTAAGGAGGGAGGCAGAGGCAGAGGAGGGAGGGTAAGGAGGGAGGGAGAGAGAGAGGATGGGAGGGAGAGAGATAGGGAGGCAGGGAGATAAGAAAGGGTATACATAGAGGGAGAGGAGGGAGACTGGAAGATTAGATAGGAGAGAGGGAAAGAGAGAGGGAGGGAAGAGGAAGGTATAAGGAGAGAGGAGGAAGGAAAGACAGGGTCAGTAAGGCAGAAGGAAAGACAGATAGATACACAATAAGGAAGGAAAGGGGAAGGGAGGAAAGAGACAGGGACATATGGAAAGTAGGAAGGGGAGATAAGGGAGGGAGGAAAAAGGCAGGGTGGAGAGAGAGAGAGAGAGAGAAAGAGAGAGAGAGAGAGAGAGAGAGAGAGAGAGAGAGAGAGAGAGAGAGAGAGAGAGAGAAAGAATACCCCGAACCAAGATAGAAGGAGGGAAGGAGTGAGATAAAGAAGCAGAATATGAGGTAGGAAAAGAGTGGAAGTAAGAGAAAAAGTGAGGTATATAGGGAGGAAAGATGGAAAAGTGAGGAGGAGGTAAGGAGGGAAAGTGTGAGGTAGGAAGATGTGTGGAGGTAAGGAGGAGAGATGTGTAGGTAAGGAGGAGAGGTGTGTAGGTAAAGAGGAGGGGTGTGGAGGTAAGGAGGAGGGGTGTGGAGGTAAGGAGGATTGGGTGTGGAGGTAAGGAGGAAAGGTGAGGAAGAAGTATGGAGGGAGGTAGGAAGAGTTATGTTAGGAGGAGAAAAAAGGAGAAAAAAGTGGAAATTGAGATAAAAATGAGGAAGCTTGATAAATAGGACAGAAATGAAGGGAAACAGAAGTAGATGATAATACGTGTGTTGTGGTAGAACTAATTAAAGGAAGGTTAAGGAAAGGAAGGGGGGGGGGGGAAATCAAGGAGAAGGGATAGATGAAGAAGAAAGAATTGAAGGTACAGAATAAAGGAAAGGATAGAATGAGGGAAGGAGGAGAATGAGGAAAAAGGGAGGGAAGAAAATGAGAGAGAAAGGGAAAGAAGAGAATATGGGAAGGAAAATAATAAGGAAGGAAAATAATAAGGAAAGGAGTAGAATAAGAGAAGGTAGAGGTAAGGAAAGAAAGAGAATAAGAAAGGCGAAAGGAAGGAAAAGAATAAGGGAAAAAGGAGAAGGAAAAGAATAAGGGAAAAAGGGAAGGGAAAAAATGAGGAAAGGAAGGAAGGAAAAAGGAAAGCAAGTTATAATTCAAGGAGAAGAAGGAAGAGAATAAGGGAAAAAGGGAAGGAAGAAAATGAGGAAAGGAAGGAAGGAAAAGGAAGTGTGAGTGAGATAGAAGGGAAGAAGAAAATGAGGAAAGGCAGAAAATGAGGAAAGGAAGGAAGGAAAAGGGAAAGCAAGTTATATAAGTCAAGGAAGAGAAGGAAGAAAATGAGGAAAGGCAGAAAATGAGGAAAGGAAGGAAGGAAAAGGGAAAGTGAAGGAGGGTAAAGGAAGTGTGAGTGAGAGATAGAAGGATGAAAGACGGTGATGAATGAGTTCTGTGAGATGGGACTGGGGTTGGCTGGGATGAAAGCAGCACAACACACACAATACTATCACACTCTCACATCAGCATTATTATTATTATTATTAGTATTATTATTAGTATTATTATTAGCAACACAACACACACAATACTATCACACTCACATCATTATCATTATTATTATTATTATTATTATTATGACCGCCAACATACCTCTCAGTCATTTGGTTTCAGTCTCTCAGTCAGTTAGTCAGTTTCAGTCTCGGTCAGTTAGTCTCTCTCTCTCTCTCTCTCTCCTGCTACTCTTTCTTTCTCTCAGTCTCTCTCTCTCTCTGTTTTTATCTGTTTCTCTTTCTTTCTCTCTCTTCTACTCTTTCTCTCTCTCTCTCTCTCTCTCTCTCTCGGGTGATGGTGAATATGTAAAAATCCTAAAGGGAAAAAAAGGGGGGGAATATGAATTTACTTTGGATGCTACACGTCCCTCCACAAAACAACTCGTGTAGTGAAGAAAATTAGTTTCGTGAAGTGATTTGGAGGAAACGGGAGCAACCAATTCGACTATACACACACACACAAAAAAAAAAAAAAAAAAAAAAAAAAAAAAAAACACGACTCCAATACGGAAAAATAATAATAAGAGAAAGAATTGTCAGGTTGTGGAGGTAAAAAAAATATATATACGTATGGAAAAAAATGTCAACTTGAGGCGGTTTAAAAAATAATTAAATATGGAGAGAAATGGCAGGTTGTGGAGGTTAAAAAATAAATAAATAAATAAATAATAATGAGAGAAAGAATTGTTGGGGGTTTTGGATATTAGCGGAAGGTGAAACTTTTCGAGATTGGACCAGACTTTGTTAATCATTATTGAACGATCGTCGGGCCTGGGGAAGGAAGGGGGGAAGGGGGGAAGGAGGGGGAAGGAAGGAGGGGGAAGGAAGGAGGGGGAAAGGGAGGTGGGAAGGAGGGAGGATAGGAAGGAGGGTGGGAAGGAGGGGGGGAAGGAATGAGGGTGGGAAGGAGGGTGGGAAGGAGGGAGGGAAGGAGGAAGAACAGGGAAGGGAGGGAAGGGGGAAAATAGGAAAGGAGTAAGGGAAAGAGGAAGAATAGGAGGGAGGGAAAAGAGGAAGACTAGGAGGGAAGGGAGGAAGAAGGAGGGAGGGAGGAAGGAAAGAAACAAGAGAAAAAGAAAGGAAGGGTAGAAGGAAGGAAGTATAGGAGGAAGGAAAGAAGGAACTAAGGAAGGATGAAAGGCAGGCTATTTTTTTTTCAATTATCATCATGAATATTATTTTATTTATTTATTTATTTTCTGCGATGAGTGATGCGAAATTTTACCGTTTTCTTCAGCTCTCTGGAAATCGTATTATGTGTATATGGCTTCACCGTTTATACCCAGTGATATAAAAAGTCTCAAAGGGTAGATAGAGTACAGTGTTGGTAAATGTGAAACAACAACAGTACCACCATTATTTCTGTTCATCTGCTGGTTCTGTTTCCTGACGTATATATACTTTGGAGGAATCAAGGCACCACAATGTACCAAAAGTATACTCTCCCCTTAAATGGTTCTACATACATGCAGTATTCCTCTGAGTCAGTAAGCATCAAAACACAAAGCTCATCAAGGGGTCAAAAGTACTCATGATGAAAAAAAATAAAAAAATAAATATATAAGAAGCAAAACTGGGAGCGATGCCGAGGGCTTAAAAAAAAAAAAAAAAAAAAAAATGGGACAAAAGGGGGGGTTATATTTCTCATTACACATTATTATTCTGGGTAAGGACAAAAGGCAGGACACACCACCAGCATAAACAAAGGAAGGAAGGACTACAATAAGGTATCATACACACGACACAAACACCAACACCAACACCAACACCCCGACCTCCCCCTCATTATACAGGAGATAAACAAAAGGTGTCGTGTTATTATCAGCCTCATTATTTTAACAGTGAATGAGTGAGTGAGTAGACTTATTAAGGGCCGACCTGGGTAATAATATATAGTAGCCAAGTACAGTACAGTTACGTCACAAAGTTCTTGACCAAACTTTCCCCTAACATTACACTTTGGGTGAGGACTATGTGCCGCGACTGTACATACCGTTTCACACACACACACACACACACACACCTATACGGAAGGAGTTTGTTCTATGACGTAGTCAGGAGAAATCAGAAGCCTCCAATTTTCACATATACACGATCCAATCACATACAGGGTGTCCTTAACTTCCTACTTTTCCTTCTCCCCCTCCACTTCCCCTTTTCCCTTTACCCTTCCCTCACCAGTAGGCCTGTGTGTGTGTGTGTGTGTGTGTGTCTGGGTGTGAAGGGCTTTGTTTCTGCTAATGAATACCTCTGCCTTATTGTCTGTGATTTATACCACACCGGGCGGGCCACCAAGGCGTCTCATACATACCCAACTCTGTCACGGTGCAGGGAAGGGATTCAATTGAGTACTCACACTTCCCGTTTCTCTCTTCCTTGATTGATTGATTGGTTATTTGTTTGGTTGTTTGTTTGTTTGTTTGTTTGTTGGTTTGTTTGGTTGTTTGGGTGGTGAGTGATCAAGTGTTCTCATGAGCCCTTTGAATATCAGTTTGTTTAGTTTTTACAATCGTTAAAGAATATTTACTCGAATTCGAAACATATTCAAGGCCCATCTGACCTATAGCCTAACCTCCCCTGACCTGATTTTGCCTAACTTAACTTAAGCTAACCTAGTCTAACCTCTCTAAACTATACGGAGCTCAGCTAAATCTAACGTAATCTAATCTAACGTAATCTAATCTAACGTAATTTAATCTAACCCAACTTACTCTGTCCTAACATCATTCCAATACAACATGAAGTACCGTAACCTTTAAGTAGCAAAGTTTCTTCCGTCTAAGACAAAAAAAAATCACACCTCCCTGTATTCTTGGAGACTTGGGAGTAATGCATCGCTGAGTCCAACACCTGGACTAGACAGGTGGTGGGTAGGGAGTGTGTGTGTGTGTGTGTGTGTGTGTGTGTGTGTGTGAGAGAGAGAGAGAAAGAATGTGAGAGAAAGAAAGATAGAGAGAGAGACAGAGAAAAAAAGAGAGACAGAGAGAGAATATAGAACTATGACAGTCAAGAAAAAATCTGCTTGGTTAATTAATCAAGATAAAAAAAACTATAAAACTATAAAGTAAACAAACATCTGTCATAATGAACCAAATTTACTAACGACATAATAATGAGGGATAGATGGAAAATAATAACAATAATAATAATAATAATAATAAAAATATAGAGGGATGGAAGGGGAAGAAGAATAAGAACAAAATAAATATATAGGAGAGCGTAAACATCGATTTAAATTAACCAGGCACTAACTTTCCATTACAGCACTTAGCAACTCCTTTCAATCTCGTTAAGGTTCTTCAGAGTTCTCCTGCCCTCAAAATCTAATTAAATTCTGGCGAGATAAAGGAATCAAACTCACCAATGGAGGGATGAGAAGCTTCCACACTCTTTTTATTATTTATTATTTATTATTATTATTATTATTGTTTTATATTATTATTATTATTATTATTATTATTATTATTATTATTATTATTATTTTTTATTATTATTATTATTATTATTATTATTATGTTGGTGTTGTTGTTGTTGTTGTTGTTGTTCACTATTGTCAATAATTTTTTATGTTGTATGTTTATTGGTTTTGGGAATATGCAAGACGATAATTTATAGGTTTTTATTTAACTTGACACTTTCGATTCTTCCTACCCTCGCCATAAGCCAGACAGACCAACCAACCACTTCGTGTAAAATAACCTCACATACATACATACTCCTTCTTGATGCACCTTGGAGGAATCAGTAGCCATCAGTAGCCTTCAGTTCGTCGACGTCTTTCTTGTATCACTAAATTTCATACTCTCAGGACTCCAACTAACAATACATGCTGGCCAATTGGTTACGAGAAAATAAGAGAGGGGGATTTTGCACCCTCTAGGTCTGACATAAGATTTTCTACAGGGCAACAAAGGAATTAGGAGAGTCAGGAGGAATGGGTTGCTGATTCAAAGTTGGGAATGGGTTGCTGAAAGTTAGGAATGGGTTGCTGAAAGTTAGGAATGGGTTGCTGAAAGTTAGGAATAGAGTGATGGCGGCATGTTTAAGTTCGATAGGAGAGAGAGGTCAGTCACTCAGTCAGGTGGGGAAGATAGACAGGCAGAGAAAGGAGAGAAAATATTACAAGGAAAACAAGTAAGTAAGGAGAAACAATATGGTAGGCAGAAGTAGTTATGAGAGAGAGAGAGAGAGAGAGAGAGAGAGAGAGAGAGAGAGAGAGAGAGAGAGAGAGAGAGAGCAGGCAGGCAGTCAGATAGCCGAGTATGGAAGGGAAGTGAAGGGAAGGAAGGAAGGGAAGGGAAGGGATGTGTATGTAGTAATAACAGCCTCTGAATGGCCGGGTTTGTCGTATTGTCCTGATACTTTGATGTTGGTGTGTTTAATCAGGCGAGCATGGCATATTTTCCCTCGGATGAATAACCACCACGACGCTCCAGCCAAGCCACTCACCCACTCACTCACTCACCCACGTCCCTCCATCATCCGTCTACCCATCCTCCAGCAAAGCAAAGCCACTCACCCCACTCACTCACCCCACTCACTCACGACACACACACATCCCTCCAACTCATTCACTTACTCATGCACCAAGCCAAACTAAGCTACAGCAAGCCACTCATTCACTCAAAGCCACTCACTCACACCAAGCCACTCACTCACACCAAGCCACTCACTTACTCACGACACACACAACCCTCACTCATAATATTCACCTATACTCATCTACATCACTAATTTCATCCACCAACCCACACACTCACCCATCCACCCATACCACAACCCACCACACACACCACAACCCACACACTCACCCATCCACCCATACCACAACCCACCACACACTCACCCATCCACCCATACCACAACCCACCACACACACATACACACATCACAGCCCTCCCTCCACACACACACACACACACACACACACACACACATCACAACCTTCCCTCCACCCATACACCCTCCACATCACCACGCTCATGGATATAATTTGCTCCATTGACTTTACACTTCTATTTATTGACTTCTCTTTATGGTAAATTGGAGGGCTATAGATTCCTCCAAACTATGCCACAAAAATATCCCCTATTAGTGTACAGTTGTAGCCAGGTGTTAGAAAAC
>JAWZYT010004648.1:20000-22454 GCA_034508575.1 Petrolisthes manimaculis
ACACACACACACACACACACACACACACACACACACACACACACACACACACACACACACACACACACACACACACACACACACACACACCACACACACACACACACACACACACACACACACACACACACACACACACACACACACACACACACACACACACACACACACACACACACACACACACACACACACACACACACACACACACACACACACACACACACACACACACACACACACACACACACACACACACACACACACACACACACACACACACACACACACACACACACACACACACACACACACACACACACACACACACACACACACACACACACACACACACACACACACACACACACACACACACACACACACACACACACACACACACACACACACACACACACACACACACACACACACACACACACACACACACACACACACACACACACACACACACACACACACACACACACACACACACACACACACACACACACACACACACACACACACACACACACACACACACACACACACACACACACACACACACACACACACACACACACACACACACACACACACACACACACACACACACACACACACACACACACACACACACACACACACACACACACACACACACACACACACACACACACACACACACACACACACACACACACACACACACACACACACACACACACACACACACACACACACACACACACACACACACACACACACACACACACACACACACACACACACACACACACACACACACACACACACACACACACACACACACACACACACACACACACACACACACACACACACACACACACACACACACACACACACACACACACACACACACACACACACACACACACACACACACACACACACACACACACACACACACACACACACACACACACACACACACACATGAACTTGCCAACCAACCAACCAACCAACACATACACACACACAAACCTGCCAACCAACCAACCATCACACACACACAAATCAACCAGCCAACCAACCAACCTACCCACACACACACACACAAACCTACCAACTATCCAACCAACACACACACAAACCAACCAACCATCATACACACACACAAACCAACCAACCATCATACACACACACAAACCAACCAGCCAACCAACCAGCCAACCAACCACCCAACCCACATACACACACACACACGTCAACCAACTAACCACCCAACACACACACACAAACCAAACAGCCACCACACACACACACACACACCAAGGGAAGACTGTGTCAATCTACCTCTCTCCGAATAAGCCGAGTGGAGGAGAGAGAGAGAGGAAGGAAGGAAGGAAGGAAGATGGTGGTGATGGTGGTGGTGGTGGTGGTGGTGGTGGAGGTTCCCTGAATATGAGATAGAGAGATAAGGAGTGTATGTTTGAAGGTAGAGGCCGCAAAGGCAGATAGATAGATAGAAGTCAGTCCAGTGAGCCAGCCAGTGAGTGAGTGTGTGAATGAGTGAGTGTGTGAGTGAATGAATGAATGTATGTGTGAGCAAGTGAGTGAGCAAGTGAGTGAGCAAGTGAGTGAGCAAGTGAGTGAGCAAGTGAATGAGTGACTGAGTGAGCAAGTGAATGAGTGAGCAAATGACTGAGTGAGTAAGTTTGCAGGGGATTCCAGAGAAGACTCCTAGAATAGAAGCGACGTATCTATATCTACCACCCCAGCAAACGAACGAAGGAGATGCATGGAATAGGATGGATGCATGCAGTTATATATATAGGGGTAGGATGGGTGGGTTACTTGAGTTTTTTTTCTCTCGTTCTTGGTTTTGAACAATTTTTACATATATACCGTAATGAATTTGTGGAGAACAGGGAAATCATTTGACACATTTGTAGTCTCATTTTTGTCGTGTGTTGTGAAGGTATCCTCTTAGTACACTCGGCCTCAGAAATTCGTATACAGATCATTGGTTACGAGAGGTTTTTAATTCTGGACATACTGTAGGCATTGTTCTGCTGACTGACTGATGCAAGTACTAGGCAGATTATAAACATTGCTAGAAAAAAGTTTGATGTTATGAAATTGATGTGCTAAATTTTCTAGTTATTACGAACCATTGTTGTGACAGTGGTGTATACGAATGCCTCATCAGACCGACTGTACATTCCCCTTCGTAATCTAACTAGCCCATTTAATTACAAGTCACAAAAGGTCAATGTTTGCATAGATACCACTCAATTATTTATGCCCTACTTACTATAACTACCGCTACGATGACTCCACATGCAGACATAGCAACAACAACAACAACAACAACAACAACAACAGAAGCCATCGTGGGTGTGGGAGTAGGGGACAGGCTTGGGGGGTGCGTTAGGGGGAGTGCGGGAATAGGAGGATCAGACTTGG